>JANAVB010022296.1:0-90000 GCA_029216955.1 Iris pallida | reverse complement strand
CGAAACGGTAAACACTGATACACACACACAACACAGTGTCGTGCACGTGTGCAACTCACCCTAGGACACGACACATACGCACACGTGTCTCGTGCTCGTGCACGAAGGTGCGCCTAGGGTAGGGTACGTGTCCAATACCCTGCACCCTGTCCACAAGCTCCAGGACACGATACGAAGTCCGTATCAGTCGTGAAAAACACGACTGATACGCGTGTTCAGATCGCGTCGTGCACGCGGTCAAGTGTCTCGTGTTCACGACACAGGACACGACACACACGTGCTCGTGTCCATGTGTTCGCCCCATGATGGGTTACACACTCGTGTCACCACGAGGTGCCCAAGTGTCGTGTCCACGCGACACGACACGCGCGAAGTTGGCCCCCGCACGCGTGTGTGCTGACAGTGCACGACCAGTACACGTGTCCGTGCGTTCTCGATACGACACAAACGTGTCTCAAACTCGAGGGGGGCATGACAGAGGTTGCCCCCTCCTCTGTGTCAATTTTCACGTGTCCACGTGTCCTACAGTGTCCGTACTAGGTGTTGAGTAGCAGGGGAGGCTGTATGCCTCAGTGCGGTGTCCAGCTTGTATGTTCGTGTCCAAATTTGGACACAAAAAGGACCCTAATATCAACTCAGTCCCACCAACATATAATATACATATAATAAGCTTCACAAATATGTAATTTGTTTTGAAAAACCAAGAACAAAAGTCCTATGAGGCATTTCACCAAACACTCTAATTTAAACACAGATACGTGTCCGATACGGACACCAAACCAAACCTATTTCCTACCAAACTTGACCTACAGTTCCATGGTACCTAGATGCATGCAACTATGAAGAGAAAATATAATATTAACAAGGTTTGAGGGTATTTACCTATTTAGTGAAAACTCAAGAAAACACCAAAGTAGGGGGGTATCCTCTTCTCTTGGTGATGCCCAAAGCTCCACAATTCCTTGATAGCATGCCCTAACTAGTATCCTCTAGTGTAGGGGAGTCCAATGCAAGAAACTAGAGGTGATTTGGATCAAAAATGATCAAGTTATCTAGGTTTGATGAAAAGGAATTTTTCTAGGTTTTAATTCATGCAAATTGATCATGAATGAATGATAGGTTAATATAGGAAGGGGGTAGTGCTAGGGGGTACCCTTGGCCGGCCATGGCAAGGGAGGGTGTCCTTGGGTTTCTTCCAAGCTAAGGAAAGGACTTTGGTGCCAAAAGCATGGATATTTTGAGGGTTTTAGTGGAAAATATCTAATAAAGTAAATATCAAGATATTTTTCCTACTTTAATCAAAGACTATTATATATCCTCAAGCCTCTAGATTAGTAGCTAACCTCTAGATTAGTGCTAAACTAGGTTAGGGTCTCTCATGACACTTAACAATAATTAAATAATAATAAAAACACATAATTACAAATACTTCCAAATAAATCCTAGAAAATTACCAAAATACCCTTTTTGGCTAAAAATACTAATTTGATGTTCTAAGCCTATGGCTCGGCTCACATGGTCATGGCAACTCCTAGTTTAAGGAATAACTAGGGTTTACACTAAGGTTTTGCTAGTAAGTCACAAAGTCATAAGTCATGACTTAGGAAATGGTTTTAATTACTCTAGAAATCACCATAATTCATATCATGACTAAAATACCATTAATAAATAATAAAAATAATAAATTTTCAAAAATATTCAATTTCAGAAAACTGGGTGTTACAAGTCTACCCACCTTAAAATAATTTCGTCCTCGAAATTTAGATGGTCGTACTCCTCCTAGGTCAAACCTCCAACAATCAGGGTCGAAGCTACTACCTAGCAACATACAAGGTCAACAGCAAAATATGGGTAGTAGACCTATACTGGGATCATGTCCAAAAATTGGTTGGCAGTTTTAGGTCATAAGGTGTCCTTAATCCAAATCGAAATCAAAAGTAACTCCATGGGGTAAATCAGGATGGAGCCTCGGGTCAGGAAATCATACTAAACAAATGAAGCACACGATGGTATGCCTGAGTGGGATACTAAGGTCATGGGGGTAGAGTGTCATGTCTAGGTCATGTATGTGAAGTCAGTTTTAAGAAAATAACTAGTCTTGTGCTCCTAATTTAAAAGTCACGGTAATGTGCCTACGATGATCATAATTTAGAGTGGGAAAGGTCTATGGCCTAAATTTAACCAAAATCGTGATAAATAGTAGTATAAGGGGCAGGTTAAGTGGGACAGTCCTGGTCATGGGTATAGACTGGGAAGATAAGGAAACAATAAATCACAGGGCTAAAAGGGTTACCATTCTATGGTCAGAGCTACTCTATCAATCTAAGTCAAAAGGCATAACACATAAATTAATTCATTTAAGGGAAAAAATTTCTTAACAAAAGAAGTTATTCAAGAATTATATTAATAGCTAAAGCTACTCCTACTCCTACTCATACTCCTACTCCTAAGTAAGAGATGAAGAAATAAACAAACAATCGACAAATCAAAAGAACTACCAGGTCAAAACTTATCACTAATAAAGAAACAGGTAGGAGCAGATGGAATTGGATTTCAATGATAGATATAATGAAACAAGGTGGGAATGGAATTTAGAAGAACAGAACCTGCAAGCACATCACCAACTGCCAGGGCATCCTCAAATGTCATGGCGTAAGCTCGCCCCTGCTGGCCTCTTCCAGCCTGTTGCTGAAACTGCATAAATCTCTGCTGCTGTGGCTGTAACGGTCCCCTCTGCTGACCTACCGGAGCCTTGGCTCCTGCTCCTGGTGCTGCTCCCTGTGCTACTCTGCCTATGTACTGGGAACACTCCCCAGCTGGTGGTCCGCTGCCCCACATAGTAGGTACCAGCCCAACCTCTTCCTGCACTCTCCCCATCCATTTCTCGCTTCTTACAATAGGGACAATGGTAGTCTGCTGTCTCGGGGCCTGTTGCTTGCTGCCTTCGGCTGCTGATACTGCTGTGGCTGCCTCTGCTGATGCTGATAGTGAGGCCTCTTGGCCTGACCTCTACTGCTGCCGGCTTCCTGTGTATCAAGGCCCCTCTTGAGCTTCAGCTTAAGATCATCCTCAGCTGCCATCGCTCCTGCCAGAATCTCCTCAAAAGTGGCATTCCTGTCACTCTTGGTCAAGGACTTGACTTCCTGACCAAGCCCTTCCTGAACCTCCTTGCCTTCGCTGTCCTCGCTAAGGCCCTCTACAAATCTGCTCAACCGACAAAACTACCGGAATACTCCTCTATAGTCTGGTTCCCCTGAACCAGGTTCTCGAACTGGTCTCCAAGGCACCGACTGCCTGATCCGAGAAAAACTTCCCCTTGAAGAGCTCCTTGAAAGCTCTCCATGTCTGCCCTAGAGTGCCTACTCTCGGGTCCGTCTGATACCAGGTACGGGCAAGATCCCGCATCTGGCTGGCTGCTGCCTCTATCTGTAGTCCGGCTGGTATCTCCGCCAGTCAGAAAATCTCCTCAATGTGCTCAATCCAGTCATCAGCATAAAGAATCCCCTCTGTCCCCAAGAAGTCCCTGGGGTTCATCTTCTTGAACTCCTGAATGCCCGGAATCCTCTGCTGTTGCGGCTGTCCCAATCCTCCCTGTGGCTGGACAGTCACCCTCTCCACCATCGCTCTAGCCAGCTGATGGACCTCGTCTATGCCCCTGGTAAACTCCGTCGTATGACGCTGCTGCTGGGCCTGCTGCGTCTCTAGGAAATACTAGAAGTATGAAAACATCTGTGCAGCATCCACTAATCCAGATGGCATCGGCGGCTGGAACTGCTGCTAGTGCTGCTGAAATTGTGGCTGACGAAACTGCGGGGGAGGCATGTCTGGGGTAGCTGGGATGGTCCCCCGAATAAGTAGAGGTGTACCCCCAAATGTGGCAGAAGCTTCCACATGAGCTGGAGTAAGGGGAGCTGTGGTCCCCGGGTCCTGGTGAGCTGGACGAGAGGTGGCAGACCTCTCAGTGGTGTCACCTGGACCGAGACGCTGTGATCGTGTCTCCACCATCCTGAAGACAGATCAACAAGGAAGTCAATAACGGTACAAGAATGATAGTATCAAGTACAATATGAAATAGATTATACAGATTTGAACAAAAGTCAGTAGATTCAAATCCATAGAAATTTCCTAATTGTGATTGAGTATCCACTCTCTCTAAGCCTATTCCTCAAATCCTATCACAGGCTGTAGTGGTACTCTAGTTCGAATATCACTACATAAACTCGACCTGCATAGGCCACCACTAAAAATGTGTCACGACCCGCACCCTAGAGTAAGGGCAACGAAAAGTGGGTACGTCCAGCCTACGCCGCAGTGTCGGCGGTAGAACGCTGTCCTAGGTCAATCATCTAACAATATAAAGGTACCTGTACAGTATATACTCTCCGAATGGAGGTGACATAATCGAAAAAAATTCTCAATCACATCTAGGGTAGAAGAATGAAAGATAGATAGATAGACAGTAACTCAAAGAGAACAGTAGCATAGATGAAATAAGTCCAAGTGTCTAGGATAACATAACATCCAGAATGTCAACCCAAAATACAATATAAGTCTAAGAGTCTATATATCTCTACATCTCAAAATACAACTCAGAATGTGAGACAAAATGATAATATGAAAAAGACTGACTAGCTAAACTAGCCTAGACTACTGGGGCAACATCCTCAGCTGCAGGTGGATCCTGCTGAGGGTCCACAACATAAGTATCATCTAGTCCTGCTCCATAATAGGTAGACACCAGGGCCTCTTCCTCATCCTCTGTAATATTTTCAACAGGTCCAGTCAGGACAGGAACGAGCACAATACATCTCACGCAGTGCATAGTATGATAGGAGATATAAAGCATGCAATAGAGTAAAATACAGGAAACGCTGAAGGAAGATACATGTAGTAAAAGAGATAACTATAATGAAATATCTACTATAATAGAGAACTAGCAGTGACTAGTGAGTCAGAGTAAAATATAGACATGTGAATGGCATAGGAGATTCATGACTACAGCTAAGAGTGATTCATACTACAGCTACTGGGGTAATATCTACATGACTATTTCCACTCCCCCATCTCCAATCAATACACAAGGATCCGTTCAAGTTATGTTAAGATTCATGATAAGCCCATAAATGGGAGATTCATGAGAGGCTCTGTGAACATGAGAGTACATGAGTCACAAGCGATTCGTGAATCTATGGAAGCATAGAGATACGTGATGATTCGTGAAACGCACAAACATGCTGTATCTGATGCTCCCGAGGGAGATAACATCTCATGAAAAGATCCATATAGTACCAATCCGTGATAACAATCGTGTCAGCATCAAGTAAAGTAATCTAGAGCAAGAATATAAATCCTGGCAAGTATGAAACGGTCAGAGAATGTACTCGTCTGATAACTGAATGTCTGAAGAGGATATACTGCCTGAGGAGAGATGTATGGCTTCCTAATCAGAGCAACACAAGTCACAATGTATCCACAATGGTAAAAATAGAGTATACAATGCATACTACATGATTCTAGATCAATCTGGTCAAAAGTCAACTCTTGGTCAACTCAACAGTCAAACTAGGTCACAGGAAGTCATACTAGGTCACAGAGAATCAAACTAAGTTAAATAAAGTCAAACAAGGTCAAACAAGTCAAGGTTAGTTAAATCTAGGTCAAAGTCAACTCTTGGTCAACATTCTAATCAAACTAGTCGACATGATCAATCTAGGTCAAATCTAGGTCAAATTTAGACTAACTAAGGTTTTGGGTCAAACAAAGACTAGTCAACAAGGTAATTAGGTCAGTGGTCAATTATCTAAGTCAATACTCCATAAGACTAACTCAAACCATGACACAACTCCTAATTATTCCACTTAACCCCATACATATCTTAATCTACATAGGGCTATCTATATAACCCAAGTGGTCAAACTTAATCAACTAGTTAGGGTTTAGTCAAACTTTAGTCAACTAGTCCTTCTATGTTCATCCAAGCCATTTCTAGGTCAATGTTGACCTATAGTTGACTTTGGTCAACAATGGTCAACAAGGGTCAATTTGCTAGTTAAACTAGGTCTACTAGACCTATTGGTCAAGTCTAAACCTACTAACCATAGGCCATAGGCCATAGGCCCATGTATCTAGGATACCTTATATAGGTATCTATATCTATATAAAATATGAACCTACCCATATATATATATATATATGTATATATATATATATATGTATATATATATATATATATGTATATATATATATTATATATATATATATATATATATATATATATATATAGTACCCACATATATACATAATATATATATACATATATATAGCTAACATATATACATATATATATACATTTTTATATCTACATTTTTATATATATATATATACATTTATATATATATATATAAACCCATATATACCCTCAACTATATATACCAATATATAACTATATACTATATATATATATATATATATATATATATATATATATATATATATATATATATATATATATATATATATATATATATATACATAACATATATACATATAGAGAGAGAAATAGAGAGAGAGATGTGAATGAGACAGTGGGGGGGGGGGGGGGGGGGGGAGGGGGGTTCTCAGTTCTCAGGAAGCTGAGAACCACACACACACAACACAACACATACCTATATATATATATATATATATATATATATATATATATATATATATATATATATATATATATATATATATATATATGTTTTTTTAATATACACATATACACACATGTATACACCCTCAAATCTCACATACACACACATATATACATATACATATGTATACAACACTGAAATATATAAATACATGTATAAAACATAACAAAAATCAAATCGAAATTCATTTATGAAAACTGGAAAAAATATCCCAAACTCTGGAAATGTGCACTGTGCACAGGAAAATGGGTAAACCCAAATTCACGACCCAAACCGAGCTAAGGCTCGAACCTAAGGGTTGGTAACACTAGCCCCTAGTGTCCTCTAGTGTCCTAGGTTCCTGACACGACACCACGACACAATTTGACGTGTCCACGACTCACAAACCCGAAACGGGTAAATACTGATACACACACACAACACAGTGTCGTGCACGTGTGCAACTCACCCTAGGACACGACACATACGCACACGTGTCTCGTGCTCGTGCACGAAGGTGCGCCTAGGGGTAGGGTACGTGTCCAGCACCCTGCACTGTGTCCACAATGCTCCAGGACACGATACGAAGTCCGTATCAGTCATAAAAAATACGACTGATATGCGTGTTCAGACCGCGTCGTGCACGCGGTCAAGTGTCTCGTGTTCACGACACAGGACACGACACACCACGTGCTCGTATCCTTGTGTTCGCCCCATGATGGGTTACACACTCGTGTCACCACGAGGTACCCAAGTGTCGTTTCCACGCGACACGACACGCGCAAAGTTGGCCCCCGCGCGCGTGTGTGCTGACAGTGCACGACCAGTGCACGTGTCCGTGCGTTCTCGATACGACACAAACATGTCTCAAACTCGAGGGGGGGCATGACAGAGGTTGCCCCCTCCTCTGTGTCAATTTTCACGTGTCCACGTGTCCTACAGTGTCCGCACTAGGTGTTGAGTAGCAAAGGAGGCTGTATGCCTCAGTGCGGTGTCTAGCTCGTGTGTTCGTGTCCAAATTTGGACACGAAAAGGACCCTAATATCAACTCAGTCCCACCAACATACAATATACATATAATAAGCTTCACAAATATGTAATTTGTTTTGAAAACCAAGAACAAAAAGTCCTATGAGACATTTCACCAAACACTCTAATTTAAACACAGATACGTGTCCGATACGGACACCAAACCAAACCTATTTCCTACCAAACTTGACCTACAGTTCCATGGTACCTAGATGCATGCAACTATGAAGAGAAAACATAATATTAACAAGGTTTGAGGGTATTTACCTATTTAGTGAAAACTCAAGAAAACACCAAAGTAGGGGGGTGTCCTCTTCTCTTGGTGATGCCCAAAGCTCCACAATTCCTTGATAGCAGGCCCTAACTAGTATCCTCTAGTGTAGGGGAGTCCAATGCAAGAAACTAGAGGTGATTTGGATCAAAAATGATCAAGTTATCAAGGTTTGATGAAAAAGGAATTTTTCTAGGTTTTAATTCATGCAAATTGATCATGAATGAATGATAGGTTAATATAGGAAGGGGGTAGTGCTAGGGGGTACCCTTGGCCGGCCATGGCAAGGGGGGTGTCCTTGGGTTTCTTCCAAGCTAAGGAAAGGACTTTGGTGCCAAAAGCATGGATATTTTAAGGGTTTTGTGGAAAATATCTAATAAAGTAAATATCAAGATATTTTTCCTACTTTAATCAAAGACTAATATCTATCCTCAAGCCTCTAGATTAGTAGCTAACCTCTAGATTAGTGCTAAACTAGGTTAGGGGATCTCATGACACTTAACAATAATTAAATAATAATAAAAACACATAATTACAAATACTTCCAAATAAATCCTAGAAAATTACCAAAATACCTTTTTTTGGCTAAAAACACTAATTTGATGTTCTAAGCCTATGGCTAGGCTCACATGGTCATGGCAACTCCTAGTTTAAGGAATAGCTAGGGTTTACACTAAGGTTTTGCTAGTAAGTCACAAAGTCATAAGTCATGACTTAGGAAATGGTTTTAATTACTCTAGAAATCAACATAATTCATATCATGACTAAAATACCATTAATAAATAATAAAAATAATAAATTTTCAAAAATATCCCAATTTCAGAAAACTGGGTGTTACATATGCGCCCGTCGGGGACGCCCATGCGCCCGCTATCACAGGTCTTGTCTCCGCCGGGGATGCCCATGCGCCCGCTATCGCAGGTCTCGTCTCCGCGGGGACGTCTACCCCTCCGACCAGCACTAAAAATTTGTCTTACGCAGAGGCGCTACGTCCAGACAGAGAGCTACACCTCCCCCTCCAGATGGAGGATCCCGATCTGTCGGAGATCATTCTCCCGCCTACTGCAGAAGGCCAAACTATTCGTGTGTCCTTCTCTTCGGAAGAGATAGCTTCCTTAGCGGCTGGCTTCGCAAAAATGCTGGTCCTAAAGTTCCCCTCGGGGTGGCCAAAGATCTCCAAATCCCAAGAGGTCATAGCTGGTTGGGGCCTGACCTCAGCTACAGAGTCGCTCCGCTAGACCCCAAGCACATGTACCTACACCTCTCCTCGGAATCCGACTTCACCTCAGTGTGGGCCAAAGGCACCACAATCATAGACGCTCACAACGTTTAAATTGTCAAGTGGGCTCCCAACTTCAACCCCAAAGTTGACTCGTCTATCATCTCGATGTGGACCAACCTACCCAACCTACCTCTTGGGTGCTTCGCCCCCGCAGCCCTTAAGAGAACCGCCACCTCCTTTGGGTCGCCGGTGGCCATCGTCGACGACACATGCAACCTCACCAAAGGGAACTTCGCTAAAATTTGCTGGAACTCGACCTGTCCACGGATCCCTCCACCAATATCGAGATTGAACTCGGGAGCCGGACACACTCCCAGGCACTGTTGTACGACAACAATATTTTTTGCAAACACTATCAGATTCGGGGCCACTTCACAGATTTGTGCTTCAGGGCACACCCGGAGCTGAAGCATAAACATCCTCGGAAGGCGCACACCCCGAAGGAGAACCTCTTCTCCCCTGCACCCCCGATACTCTCCCGACCCAACAAACACTCCCACTTTATAAACGGAGACGACACTCCCAGCCCTCGTCCATACCCCCGTCTAACTCTGCCATCATTCCCCACGAGCCATCGAACATCCTTATCTCCAACCAATTCGACGCCCTCACCTCTCCTCCCCTGTCGACAACCTGGAGAGCTTCACCTCTTCCTCCAACGTAGACAATCTGGAGAGCAGCCATCCCGAAATACTCTCTTCCGACGAGCGCGAGAACCCGCCCACCGCTGCTGTTCCTGTCGGTGGAAAGATGGCCCAGCTTGTCCTGATCCCCCACCCCGCCTTCGCTAGCATAGCAGAATTACCTCTCATCTCCGGCATCATCTCCACGGAAGACCCGGATAGCCTCGGACTCGCCCTCGCTGACAGGCTTCTACAGGCCCAAGAAGCCGAATTCCTTGACCCCTCCAACCCCCTCTGCGTGCTGACTGACCTTGAAGGTGTTGCTATCAACCAGCCAGAGGAGCATGGTAACTCAACAAACAGACAGCTCGAAGCATCGATCACCCCATCCACAGCACCATCGAACAACAGATCTTATCACAACAAAAATAAAAAGCACGGCCTCGAGCCCACGCCCATGACCACGAGGTCAGCCGCGAAGCTCAACAACCATCCCCCCATACCAATCCCAATGCTTAACATCCTTTCGTGGAATGTCAGAGGGCTGGCCAATAAACCTACCTTGAACAGATTACTCAGTCTCAAGAAAATCTACCGTATTGACATCTTAGTCATCATCGAACCCAAAATTCCTCACACAAAGCTCAAGTCCATCCAACTGCATCTCGGCTTCCCGGCTGCCATAGCCGGATGCAACGACATCTGGATCCTCTTCGCCGCTGATTGTAAATTTGCCACAGTTCATGACTCGAAACAGGCTCTCTCCTGTTGGGTAGAACACCCCATTCTCCAATCTTGAACCCTCCTTTCCGCCGTCCACGGCAGCTGTGACGTCCCCGAGCGCAAGCAGCTCTGGGCTACATTGTCAGACACCCATCTCCACCTCTACAACCTCCCGTGGCTGTGCGTCGGCGACTTTAACGTGCTCTCGAGTAGAGAAGAAAAGTCCGGGGGCCGCCCACCCCCTACACAGTCCATAAACGACTTCAACACCTTCATCTTCAACAAACACTTGTCCCCACTTCCTTTCTCCGGTAGCACATTCACGTGGTGTAACATGCAAGAAGGTGTCCGTAGACAATATTCCCGTCTTGATTGAGCGCTGATCGACAAGCACTGGTCCGAGATGGGTATCATTACCAACCTCTCACACCTCAACTCTACTGAATCGAATCACTCTCCCCTCCTGATCGAGATCAGTAGCAACTCCAACCCCATCAAGAAACCTTTCAGATTCCTGGACTTCTGGAGCTACCACCCTCAATTCTGTAATGTCGTAGCCTCCGCCTGGTGATCTTCGAGCAACCCCGATCCCCTAGTCCGAGTGGCGGATAATCTGAAAGCGACCAGGAGAGCGCTGTCGATTTGGAGCAGAAGAGCCTTCGGTAACAATTTTCAGGCGATTAAGTTGGCTGAGGATGATGTTACCCGGGCGGAGCTCCAGTACGCCGCGAACCGCTCAACGGAGAACCACGCGACGCTCAACCTCACCAGAGCCCTCCTCAAATCCAGACAGAAGGTCGAGACCGCATTCTGGAAACAAAAAGGCAGACTAACCTGGGATACAGAAGGAGACAAAAACTCCAGCTTCTTCCACTCTTGTGTCAAAGGTCGCAGGCAACAGCTTAACCTTCACCAAATCACCGACGATAATGGAACTTTACTCAAAGACCAGAGGAGCATCCACGAAGCGGTTGCTAATTTCTATACCAAATTATTCTCTAAAGAAATCATCGCTAAAGATGAGGAGTTCCTGGCCAAGATCCCGAACTTGATCAGCGCTAGAGAGAACGAGCAGCTCCTGACCCCCTTTCCTGGATGAAGTCAAATCTGCTGTGTGGGTGCTCGACTGTCACGCCCCAGAACCAGAATACTGGAGAGCGGGGGCAGACATAGCCAGCTACGCAATCCCAAAGTACGTTAATACTCTGAAATCACGTATAAGCTATCAAGACATGGGGGTTACTTTACAAGCCATCAGTCCGTCCTAAGGTTTAACAATCCTAGGTATCTCAATCACATGCAGTTATACAAGAGCAATGAGTACGATCATCATATATACAATAGTAAGGCGTCCCGAACCATATATACATGAATGATCATGAAGCCAGTACCACCAAACTGATGACTAGCTAGAGTATTAGTCGTACATGATAAGGACTAGCTATAGTCTAGAATACACATATCATGTTTATGCCCGTAGGCTACAATATTAAGGAAAATACCAAAACACGAGCAAAACACGTGCTCGGGGCTAAACGTTACAAGAGGAGAATTTACATATCAGTGGAAGAATGAAAAAGAAATCTACTGAGGCACTCTGGTGCTCCGGCTGGTCACCGTCGAGTAGATGGAGCGGTAGATCCTTCGGGCTCTTCTATCAGAACCTGGCCATGCAAAACCAGTGGGGTCAGACCCCAAATAGCAAGTACCACAAAGGAGGCCGAACAATGTACTTAAAACCAGCAATCATAGGCAAACAACAGGGAAAGAAAGTAATAAGTAAAGGAGGATCGAGATTCGTGCAGTACCAATGCACTTAACCCGAACATAAGAAGGCAGTAAGTAAAGCATTTAGTAAACACAAGTAAAAGTAGACTTGTTAAGCAAACGATCTTTTAAGAGTTATACAAAGCAAGTAGTCATATGAACATGTGAGATAAAGTAACTAGAGAACATATTAAATAACTAGAGCTAGGCAATATACGAAGAGAGGACGAAAGTACTATTCCGGAAGCCAGGTTACAATCCTTAAACCAAACAAGGACCGAGGTTGTAACCCTTCGCCTGAACAGAACTTGGTCTCTGATCATTTATTGCTAAAGGTGACAATCATTAAGTGACACTCAGAGAGTGACAAACAGGAAGTGACAATACAGAGTACAATTTATTAGAGTGACAATCATTGCAATCATTATCCTGAAAACAATTAGGAACTGGATCTAAATAAGACTTAGACTGGGAAGGTGATATACGATGAGATAACCATAGGACTATTCAGATAACCAGGTTACAACCCGTAAACCAAACAAGGACCGGGGTTATAACCCTTCGTCTGAACAGAACTTGGTTTCTTCCACCATTTATCGGCAAGATAAAGTAAGAAATCAGGACATGTAACAATCAAGTACAAGATCAAGACAAGACTAGACTGATCGAACTCCATCCAACATTCACGGCCAAACAATAAGTACGGCTTGATACTTTAACTAACTAGGGTTATCACAGGCCTAATTACTAGCAAGATGCAGTGAGATTATTCTACAGCCACAAGCCCTGCAGACCATCCAGGTTATCCAGGCGAATATTAGTACAATAAGGGTACAACACATAACCGTGTGCTGGAAGTGTGCCCTACTCGTCGGCAGGCTACAAATCCACAAGCGCGCCCAGGTAACGGGATTGCCTGTAGCTGGGAAATCTCTTCATGACTACTGGATTATTCTAGTTGTTAACCTTAGTCGATTTCAGTGGGTACCCCTGACCGTGGTACTCAGAGGTCCCCGTCCTAGACATGATGCAAGACAAGACGGGTTCATTTGTACAAGCACAATCGTCCACGGTGTCCAAGTTATTCAATTTTGTCAAGTCGTGTTAGCCGTCGCAACAGTATTCGAGTTATATCATGTCAGATTTATCACGTCAAAAGTGCACCACGGCGGGCCACTATCAAGAATTATCATGTCAAGTTATCATGTCAAATTTGTCAGGTCAAGTTATCATGTCGGGAGCGCACCACGGCGGGTCACTATCAAGAATTATGTCATTTATCAAAGAGGAAAGAAACTTGCACAATTAAATAATAATATATATATAATATATATATTCTTGAAGCTAAGGAAAAACTCTACAACTTTCATGTTGGGAGTTGGGAGAAATTCGAGCCACAATTTAGTCATTTAGGACATATAGCAGTTAGAAATAGTCAAAATATGCATTATGCGGCCTATTCTGCGACATGCATGCAACCGCGACACCATATGCAGCTCAACTGCGACATGATATGCGCCTACTGCGATATGCACCTCATGCAGCTCAACTGCGACATGATATGCGCTTACTGCGACATGCGCCTCATGCGGCTCAACTGCGACATGATATGCGCCTACTGCGACATGCGCCTCATGCGGCTCAACTGCGACATGATATACGCCTACTGCGACATGCGCCTCATGCAACATGCGCCTACTGCGACACCATATGCGCCTACTGTGACATGCGCCTCATGCAGCTCAACTGCGACATGATATACGCCTACTGCGACGTGCGCCTCATGCGGCTCAACTGCGACATCATATGCGCCTACTGCGACATGCGGCTCAACTGCGACATCATATGCGCCTACTGAGACATGCGCCTCATGCGGCTCAACTGCGGCATGATATGCGCCTACTGCGACATGCAGTTCATGCTGCAGATGAACATAGAAGTTTGACCAAAATTATTTTGGCCATAACTTCCTCATCCGAAGTCGAAATCAAGCGAAACAAAAGCCAAAACTGCATGAAATTGAATTCTCTACAACATAGAACTATTAGTTTTCGAAAATAACCAAGTTTTAGAGATCAAAACCAGGAAAAACCAAAAAGTTTACAAACTTAGATCTATAAGAATCCATCCGGTAAAATCAAAAACTCCAAGTTCTAAACATGCTTAGAATCATGCAAGGAAGAAGATGGAACAATCAAAAGTAAATTTGTTCAAGGTTCGACAAGGTGTACTTGCCTCTCCTCCTTGGTGAAGAAGGAAAGAAGAAGAAGATGAAGATAGAAAATGAAAATGAATAATGGAGGAGAGAGAGTGGTAGGTGGCTTATATAACAAGCCCAAGCAATCTCCACCATTCATTCCTCTCCACTCAATCTAAACCATACACCTCTCTCATAAGGAACCAACTAAACCAAACCAAGTCCAAGTCAAACCAAACCATGTTAAACCAAACCAATCAAACCAAGTCAAATCAAATTAAAACCAAGTCATGATTCATACCAAAATAAATGAAACAAGCCAGTATACGGGTCACCCGACAATTGTCAGAAATTCGTACAATGACAATTCAGCAACTTTAAACATTCTCAAAATTCAGGAAATACGAAATACAGCTCAAATAAATATGTATCCGTATAAAATATTGATACAGTGAGGCGGGCCTCACAACTCTCCACCTCTTGGAAAAATTCCGTCCTCGGAATTTCCTGAGGCTAGTCGAGCAAGATAACAAAACAAAAGCTCCAGGAACTCAACAATCTTAATAAATCAAGCACGGCATATAAGTAAAGTAAAACAATCAGTAATGTAATTAAATGCGTAAGCGAGAAATAAATGCACAAGAGCAAATACAATCATGATCAAGAAGGGCTGGAGGCATATGGATCAATATGTCTCCTGAGACAGTTGTGTAGAAACCAACGTCCTCGCTGGCCTAAGCTGACTCCCAAAAATGGTTAAAAGTAAAGCCTCTAGGTAAGTCGGTACCAATGACTTAGTTCAAGACATGACTCTACCCAGGACGTATCATCGTAGTTGAAACAGATGTATGAACTTATCACCTGTCTCAAGATACGAAGACAGAAGAGACTGGCTGATCGAGATGGACTGAAATCTCTGCCTGCATGCTGAGACTGATCCTCCATAACTGGCCTGGCTAAAGAATGCTGAGCTGCCCTCGGCAAAACACAAACAAGATAATCAGAGGGATCAAGAACAGTGCCCTTGAAAGTTGAAGGACACAAGATCAAATCATGGGAACAGGAATGACCAACGATCAAAACAGATATCAAGTCAAGTATCAGAGATAGAGAATAATTCGAAGGAGATCAATAAAGATAATCGTGATTGAGATATCTAAACATGGTAACCCCCACAAATCTGAAAATCGAGACCTGCATGGGCCACCACTAAAACCATGTCACGCCCCAGAACCAGAATACTGGAGAGCGGGGGCAGACATAGCCAGCTACGCAATCCCAAAGTACGTTAATACTCTGAAATCACGTATAAGCTGTCAAGACATGGGGGTTACTTTACAAGCCATCAGTCCGTCCTAAGGTTTAACAATCCTAGGTATCTCAATTACAGGCAGTTATACAAGAGCAATGAGTACGATCATCATACATACAATAGTAAGGCATCCCAAACCATATATACATGAATGATCATGAAGCCAGTACCACCAAACTGATGACTAGCTAGAGTATTAGTCGTACATGATAAGGACTAGCTATAGTCTAGAATACACATATCATGTTTATGCCCGTAGGCTACAATATCAAGGAAAATACCAAAACACGAGCTAAACAAGTGCTCGGGGCTAAACGTTACAAGAGAAGAATTTACATATCAGTGGAAGAATGAAAAAGAAACCCACTGAGGCACTCTGGTGCTCCGGCTGGTCACCATCGAGTAGATGGAGCGGTAGATCCTTCGGACTCTTCTATCAGAACCTGGCCATGCAAAACCAGTAGGGTCAGACCCCAAATAGCAAGTACCACAAAGGAGGCCGAACAATGTACTTAAAACCAGCAATCATAGGCAAACAACAGGAAAAAAAAGCAATAAGTAAAGGAGGATCGAGATTCGTGCAGTACCAATGCACTTAACCCGAACATAAGAAGGCAGTAAGTAAAGCATTTAGTAAACACAAGTAAAAGTAGACTTGTTAAGCAAACGATCTTTTAAGAGTTATACAATGCAAGTAGTCATATGAACAGGTGAGATAAAGTAACTAGAGAACATATTAAATAACTAGAGCTAGGCAATATACGAAGAGAGGACGAAAGTACTATTCCGGAAGCCAGGTTACAACCCTTAAACCAAACAAGGACCGAGGTTGTAACCCTTCGCCTGAACAGAACTTGGTCTCTGATCATTTATTGCTAAAGGTGACAATCATTAAGTGACACTCAGAGAGTGACAAACAGGGAGTGACAATACAGAGTACAATTCATTAGAGTGACAATCATTGCAATCATTATCCTGGAAACAATTAGAAACTGGATCTAAACAAGACTTAGACTGGAAAGGTGATATATGATGAGATAACCATGGGACTATTCAGATAACCAGGTTACAACCCGTAAACCAAACAAGGATCGGGGTTGTAACCCTTCGTCTGAACAGAACTTGGTTTCTCCCACCATTTATCGACAAGATAAAGTAAGAAATCAGGACATGTAACAATCAAGTACAAGATCAAGACAAGACTAGACTGATCGAACTCCATCCAACATTCACGGCCAAACAATAAGTACGGCTTGATACTTTAACTAACTAGGGTTATCACAGGCCTAATTACTAGCAAGATGCAGTAAGATTATTCCACAGCCACAAGCCCTGTAGACCATCCAGGTTATCCAGGCGAATATTAGTACAATAAGGGTGCAACACATAACCGTGTGCTGGAAGTTTGCCCTACTCGTCGGCAGGCTACAAATCCACAAGCGCGCCCAGGTAACGGGATTGCCTGTAGCTGGGAAATCTCTTCATGACTACTGGATTATTCTAGTTGTTAACCTTAGTCGATTTCAGTGGGTACCCCTGACCGTGGTACTCAGAGGTCTCCGTCCTAGACATGATGCATGACAAGACGGGTTCATTTGTACAAGCACAATCGTCTACGGTGTCCAAGTTATTCAATTTTGTCAAGTCGTGTTAGCCGTTGCAACAGCATTCGAGATATATCATGTCAGGTTTATCACGTCAAGAGTACGCCACGACGGGCCACTATCAAGAATTATCATGTCAAGTTATTATGTCAAATTTATCAGGTCAAGTTATCATGTCGGGAGCGCACCACGGCGGGTCACTATCAGGAATTATGTCATTTATCAAAGAGGGGAGAAACTTGCACAATTAAATAATAATATATATAATATATATATTCTTGAAGCTAAGGAGAAACTACAACTTTCATGTTGGGAGTTGGGAGAAATTCGAGCCATAATTCAGTCATTTAGGACATATAACAGTTAGAAATAGTCAAAATATGCATTATGCGGCCTATTCTGCGACATGCATGCAACCGCGACACCATATGCAACTCAACTGCGACATGATATGCGCCTACTGCGACATGCGCCTCATGCAGCCCAACTGCGACATGATATGCGCCTACTGCGATATGCGTCTCATGCGGCTCAACTGCGACATGATATGTGCCTACTGCGACATGCGCCTCATGCAACATGCGCCTACTGCGACACCATATGCGCCTACTGTGACATGCGCCTCATGCAGCTCAACTGCGACATGATATGCGCCTACTGCGACATGCGCCTCATGCGGCTCAACTGCGACATCATATGCGCCTACTACGACATGCGGCTCAACTGCGACATCATATACGCCTACTGCGACATGCGCCTCATGCGGCTCAACTGCGGCATGATATGCGCCTACTGCGACATGCAGTTCATGCTGCAGATGAACATATAAGTTTGACCAAAATTGTTTTGGCCATAACTTTCTCATCCGAAGTCGAAATCAAGCGAAATAAAAGCCAAAACTGCATGAAATTGAATTCTCTACAACATAGAACTATTAGTTTTCGAAAATAACTAAGTTTTAGAGATCAAAACCAAGAAAAACCGAAAATTTTACAAACTTAGATCTATAAGAATCCATCTGGTAAAATCAAAAACTCCAAGTTCTAAACATGCTTAGAATCATGCAAGGAAGAAGTTGAAACAATCAAAAGTAAATTTGTTCAAGGTTCGACAAGGTGTACTTGCCTCTCCTCCGTGGTGAAGAAGGAAAGAAGAAGAAGATGAAGATGGAAAATAAAAATGAATAAGGGAGGAGAGAGAGTGGTAGGTGGCTTATATAACAAGCCCAAGCAATCTCCACCATTCATTCCTCTCCACTCAATCTAAACCATACACCTCTCTCATAAGGAACCAACTAAACCAAACCAAGTCCAAGTTAAACCAAACCATGTTAACCCAAACCAATAAAACCAAGTCAAATCAAATTAAAACCAAGTCATGATTCATACCAAAATAAATGAAACAAGCCAGTATACAGGTCATCCGACAATTGTCAGAAATCTGTACAATGACAATTCAGCAACTTTAAATATTCTCAAAATTCAGGAAATACGAAATACAGCTCAAATAAATATGTATCCGTATAAAATACTGATACAGTGAGGCGGGCCTCACAACTCTCCACCTCTTAGAAAAATTCCGTCCTCGGAATTTCCTGAGGCTAGTCGAGCAAGATAACAAAACAAAAGCTCCAGAAACTCAACAATCTTAATAAATCAAGCACGGCATATAAGTAAAGTAAAACAATCAGTAATGTAATTAAATGCGTAAGCGGTAAATAAATGCACAAGAACAAATACAGTCATGATCAAGAAGGGCTGGAGGCATATGGATCAATATGTCTCCTGAGACAGTTGTGTAGAAACCAACGTCCTCGCTGGCCTAAGCTGACTCCCAAAAATGGTTAAAAGTCAAGCCTCTAGGTAAGTTGGTACCAATGACTTAGTTCAAGACATGACTCTACCCAGGACGTATCATCGTAGTTGAAACAGATGCATGAACTTATCACCTGTCTCAAGATACGAAGACAGAAGAGACTGGCTGATCGAGATGGACTGATATCTCTGCCTGCATGCTGAGACTGATCCTCCATAACTGGCCTGGCTAAAGAATGCTGAGCTGTCCTCGACAAAACACAAACAAGATAATCAGAGGGATCAAGAACAGTGCCCTTGAAAGTTGAAGGACACAAGATCAAATCATGGGAACAGGAATGACCAACGATCAAAACAGATATCAAGTCAAGTATCAGAGATAGAGAATAATCCGAAGGAGATCAATAAAGATAATCGTGATTGAGATATCTAAACATGGTAACCCCCATAAATCTGAAAATCGATACCTGCATGGGCCACCACTAAAATCATGTCACGCCCCAGAACCAGAATACTGGAGAGCGGGGACAGACATAGCCAGCTACGCAATCCCAAAGTACGTTAATACTCTGAAATCACGTATAAGCTGTCAAGATATGGGGGTTACTTTACAAGCCATCAGTCCATCCTAAGGTTTAACAATCCTAGGTATCTCAATCACAGGCAGTTATACAAGAGCAATGAGTACGATCATCATATATACAATAGTAAGACATCCCGAACCATATATACATGAATGATCATGAAGCCAGTACCACCAAACTGATGACTAGCTAGAGTATTAGTCGTACATGATAAGGACTAGCTATAGTCTAGAATACACATATAAGGTTTATGCCCATAGGCTACAATATCAAGGAAAATACCAAAACACGAGCTAAATACGTGCTCGGGGCTAAACGTTACAAGAGAAGAATTTACATATCAGTGGGAGAATGAAAAAGAAACCCACTGAGGCACTCTGGTGCTCCGGTTGGTCACCGTCGAGTAGATGGAGAGGTAGATCCTTCGGGCTCTTCTATCAGAACCTGGCCATGCAAAACCAGTGGGGTCAGACCCCAAATAGCAAGTACCACAAAGGAGGCCGAACAATGTACTTAAAACCAGCAATCATAGGCAAACAACAGGGAAAAAAGCAATAAGTAAAGGAGGATCGAGATTCGTGCAGTACCAATGCACTTAACCCGAACATAAGAAGGCAGTAAGTAAAGCATTTAGTAAACACAAGTAAAAGTAGACTTGTTAAGCAAACGATCTTTTAAGAGTTATGCAAAGCAAGTAGTCATATGAACAGGCGAGATAAAGTAACTAGAGAACATATTAAATAACTAGAGCTAGGCAATATACGAAGAGAGGACGAAAGTACTATTCCGGAAGCCAGGTTACAACCCTTAAACCAAACAAGGACCGAGGTTGTAACCCTTCGCCTGAATAGAACTTGGTCTCTGATCATTTATTGCTAAAGGTGACAATCATTAAGTGACACTCAGAGAGTGACAAACAGGGAGTGACAATACAGAATACAATTCATTAGAGTGACAATCATTGCAATCATTATCCTGGAAACAATTAGGAACTGGATCTAAACAAGACTTAGACTGGGAAGGTGATATACGATGAGATAACCATGGGACTATTTAGATAACCAGGTTACAATCCGTAAACCAAACAAGGACCGGGGTTGTAACCCTTCGTCTGAACAGAACTTGGTTTCTCCTACCATTTATCGGCAAGATAAAGGAAGAAATCAGGACATATAACAATCAAGTACAAGATCAAGACAAGACTAGACTGATCGAGCTCCATCCAACATTTACGGCCAAATAATAAGTACGGCTTGATACTTTAACTAACTAGGGTTATCACAGGCCTAATTACTAGCAAGATGCAGTGAGATTATTCCACAGCCACAAGCCCTGTAGACCATCCAGGTTATCCAGGCGAATATTAGTACAATAAGGGTGCAACACATAACCGTGTGCTGGAAGTTTGCCCTACTCGTCGGCAGGCTACAAATCCACAAGCGCGCCCAGGTAACGGGATTGTCTGTGGCTGGAAAATCTCTTCATGACTACTGGATTATTCTAGTTGTTAACCTTAGTCGATTTCAGTGGGTACCCCTGACCGTGGTACTCAGAGGTCCCCGTCCTAGACATGATGCAAGACAAGACGGGTTCATTTGTACAAGCACAATCGTCCACGGTGTCCAAGTTATTCAATTTTGTCAAGTCGTGTTAGCCGTCGCAACAGCATTCGAGATATATCATGTCAGGTTTATCACGTCAAGAGTACGCCACAGCGGGCCACTATCAAGAATTATCATGTCAAGTTATCATGTCAAATTTGTCAGGTCAAGTTATCATGTCGGGAGTGCACCACGGTGGGTCACTATCAGGAATTATGTCATTTATCAAAGAGGAGAGAAACTTGCACAATTAAATAATAATATATATATAATATATATATTCTTGAAGCTAAGAAGAAACTCTACAACTTTCATGTTGGGAGTTGGGAGAAATTCGAGCCATAATTCAGTCATTTAGGACATATAACTGTTAGAAATAGTCAAAATATGCATTATACGGCCTATTCTGCGACATGCATGCAACCGCGACACCATATGCAGCTCAACTGCGACATGATATGCGCCTACTGCGACATGCGCCTCATGCAGCCCAACTGCGACATGATATGCGCCTACTGCGACATACGCCTCATGCGGCTCAACTGCGACATGATATGCGCCTACTGCGACATGCGCCTCATGCGGCTCAACTGCGACATGATATGCGCCTACTGCGACATGCGCCTCATGCAACATGCGCCTACTGCGACACCATATGCGCCTACTGTGACATGCGCCTCATGCAGCTCAACTGCGACATGATATGCGCCTACTGCGACATGCGCCTCATGCGGCTCAACTGCGACATCATATGCGCCTACTGCGACATGCGGCTCAACTGCGACATCATATGCGCCTACTGCGACATGCGCCTCATGCGGCTCAACTGCGACATGATATGCGCCTACTGCGACATGCAGTTCATGCTGCAGATGAACATAGAAGTTTGACCAAACTTGTTTTAGCCATAACTTTCTCATCCGAAGTCGAAATCAAGCAAAACAAAAGCCAAAATTGCATGAAATTGAATTCTCTACAACATAGAACTATTAGTTTTCGAAAATAACCAAGTTTTAAAGATCAAAACCAAGAAAAAACGAAAATTTTACAAACTTAGATCTATAAGAATCCATCCGGTAAAATCAAAAACTCCAAGTTCTAAACATGCTTAGAATCATGCAAGGAAGAAGATGAAACAATCAAAAGTAAATTTGTTCAAGGTTTGGCAAGGTGTACTTGCCTCTCCTCCTTGGTGAAGAAGGAAAGAAGAAGAAGATGAAGATGGAAAATAAAAATGAATAATGGAGGAGAGAGAGTGGTAGGTGGCTTATATAACAAGCCCAAGCAATCTCCACCATTCATTCCTCTCCACTCAATCTAAACCATACACCTCTCTCATAAGGAACCAACTAAACCAAACCAAGTCCAAGTCAAACCAAACCATGTTAAACCAAACCAATAAAACCAAGTCAAATCAAATTAAAACCAAGTCATGATTCATACCAAAATAAATGAAACAAGCCAGTATACGGGTCACCCGACAATTGTCAGAAATCCGTACAATGACAATTCAGCAACTTTAAATATTCTCAAAATTCAGAAAATACGAAATACAGCTCAAATAAATATGTATCCGTATAAAATACTGATACAGTGAGGCAGGCCTCACATCGACGAACACAGCGCTCCCGGTCCCAACGGCTTCTCCGAGGTGTTCTTTCGATCCTGCTGGGACATTATAGAAAATGACCTCTACGAGGCCACCGTCGCCTTCTTTCAAGGCGCTAGATACCCTGATTCCATTTCCTGTGCTAACCTCATCCTCATCCCTAAAACAGACAACCCGGAGACCTTCCATGATTTTTGTCCCATCAGCTTATATACCTTCACCAAAAAAATAATATCGAAGATCATCGCGACCCGCATGTCCGTTCTCTTCTCCAAGATCATTTTCGGAGAGCAAAGCAATTTCGTCCCGGGTCGGAACATCACCGACAACATCCTTCTAGCACAGGAAATAATTACTTGCATGAAATTCCCTGTCAGGGGGGAACATCGCTATCAAGCTAGACAAGGAGAAGGCCTATGATCGACTGGACTGGCAGTTCATGATTTAGGTTTTTAGGGCATTCAGTTTCTCTGAAAGCTGGATTGATGTCATATTCAAATCCATTAGCAACTCCTGGTTCTCAACCGTCATCAACGGGCAAGCCGAGGGCTTCTTCAAATCCAGCAGGGAGGTTAGACAGGGGGAACCCTTATCTTTTACCATCTTCATCATAGCGACGGACGCACTTAGGAACCTCAACAGCATGGCTAACACCCCTAGATTCAATCACTTCTATACCACCACTGGTTGTCCCCTTCTCATCCACCTAGCCTATGCTGATGACATTCTCATCTTCTCCTCTGGCGACATCGGGTCGGTCGAAGTGGTCCAACGAACGCTAGAGAAGTACACCATATGTTCGGGGCAGAGGGTTAATACAAACAAAAGCGTCATCTACACCCACCACAAAGCTGACACGACCCACTCAACGAATCTATGCAACTTAACCTCCTTCTCCACTGCCTATCCTCCATTCTCTTACTTGGGGTGCCTGCTGGTGTACGGTAAAGCGAACTCAGGCATCTTCGACAACCTGGTGTGCAAAATCAGGAAGAAAATCGAGGGCTGGCATAACACGACCCTCTCTCCGGGTAGTAAGATAATTCTTATCATGCACATCCTTTTTTCCATCCCCATCTACACCCTGGCCGTTTGCTCCCCCCAAGAAAGTTTTATCATCATAAGAAGCCCTCTTTTTTGATTTCTTCTGGGGCGACTTTAACGGGAAGGACAAACACCACTGGGCCGGCTGGAAAACCATGTCCAGACCTACGATCGACGGAGGACTAGATTCTGTAAACTGTCGAACATCGTCGATGCTTGCTCTATGAAGTTATGGTGGAAGCTTCGCACAGAGACTTCTTTATGGACCAGGTTCATGTCGGCCAGATACTTTCAATACTCCCACCCCGTGACCGCAGTTGCTAACAACGATCGTCTGTATCCTGGTGCCGCATCCTTCATGAGCGTCACCTCACAGAACCACACATCCGCTTGCAACTTGGAAATGGGTGTTCGTCGATGTGTCACGAACGCTGGCTCGGAGATGTCGTCATCCACCGAACCCCTAATTCTCTACCAAAATGTGCGATCTGCAATTTATAGGACCCGGTCTCGGGCTGGCGATAGGACAAGGTCAGAGATTGGCTTGGTCCGAAGACTGCGGTCAGACTCGCAGCCGCCGCGGTACAACTCCTTGATGCTCCCGACACATGGAAGTGGTCTCCCAAATCCGATGGACTCTTTTTGTTGGCTTCGGCCAAGACGGTTCTTAGAGGTAGCGGAGTGCCTTATCCGATAATCGCCCCATTCTGGTCTTCCTGTATCCCCGCCAAATGGTCTATTTTGCTATGGAGAGCATATCGCAAGAAGCTTCCGACCGACGACTCCCTGTCCTCCATCGGCTTCAGCCTCGCATCGAAATGCCACTGCTGTACCTTTCTCCGTACAGAAACTGTCGAGCACGTACTGCTAGCCGGTGACCTCGCTTCTCTGTTATGGGCCAGCCTCTCTCACAGTTGCAGGCACAAGCTCCAAGCTGGAGGCTTCAACGATCTCCTCGCTAGCTGGGGCCACTCCCACGGGCATCAGATCGTCGCAGCCGCCGACATTTGGGTCCTCTAGAAGAATTAAAACAAATTCAGATATGAAGGTCACCAATTCAACCCCAACCAGCTGATCAGGGAGACCCTTCGACAAATCGTAAAATTAGCAGGCGATGCTCACACTTCGCGGACTTCGTCAAGTCGGCTCTGTCCTAACGCTCGGCTTGGACCATGATCGATTTTTGGGTCCTGCCTTCTTTTGTTGTCTGTAATTCAGCTCGCACAAGATGCACTTACTTGTATAGGCCTCGATATTTTGCGCCTGATACATCAATAAAGCTCTGTTTTGCCAATATATATATATATATATATATATATATATATATATATATATATATATATATATATATATATATATATATATATCTTCTTGAGGCGGCTAGGGCTCACGCTCCCCTGGCAATCTTAGCACCCGGAGGAGCTCTGGGGAGGGTCGGGGCCACCCCTGCACCCTCCCAGCCACCTCTCGGCGGTCTTCTCTCTACACCCTACCCCTACCCCTACCCCCCTTCCATCCGGGGTCGGCTCCCTCCCCCATACCCCTCCTAACACCTTACACCCTCCGCCACCTCCACCATACCTCCGTCCTACGCTCCTCCTCTCACCCCTCCTCCCCTTGGCGATCCCTCATCTCCTTTGTTCCTATCCTTAGTTTGGCCACAACTTTGCCGAGGTCGCTGCCGCCAACCCCTTCTCTCAAGTCGCCTGCGTCGACGCAGATATGGCCGACGAAGGAGATCTTGGGTGTGTTGTCTCTTCGGCCGGTGGAGCCCCTGCTATCTCATTTCCCAGTGAGGTGATCGATAAGCTCTCATCTCCTCTCAAATGTGCCCTGGTGGGTAAATTCTCCCACGCCCGCCCTCCCGTGGACGAGGTGCGTCGATCGTTGGCTGCTATTAAATTCGACAACTCTATCTCTGTGGGGGTAATCAATGGGAGGCACCTCCTCCTACGACTGCTATCTGAGTCGAATTTCCTGCGGATCCATTCTCGGGATTCTTGGATGGTCGTCGGAGCCCCTATGACAGTCTTTCGGTGGTCTCCCAACTTCTTATCTGAGCGGGAATCCTCGATTGATCCTACCTGGGTTTTCTTTCCTGGCCTCCCTCAGCACTTGTTTGATCGGCGGGCGCTATTCGCCCATGCTGGCAGCCTGGACACCCCCCTGTAGCTAGACCAAGCCACGGCCAGCCACACATGTCCCAGTATGACTCAGATTCTTACTAAGATTGATGTCAACATGCCTTGCCCTTCCAGGATCATGCTTATCCTCCCTCTGGGCAACAACTCATGGCAGAAAGTCCTATATGAGAGGACGCCCCCGTTCTGCTCCCATTGCCGTCACCTTGGTCACTCCATTGGCACGTGCAAGAGAATTCCTAAATCCGGTGAAGAGCCTATCTCTACTTTCTTTGAGGGGTCAGCCGCCCCTAGTAGGCCCGCCAAGAACAAGAACATCTCCTGTAGGAGGAAGCGGTCTGCGACAAAAGAAGATCCCAGTCTTAGTGCCTCCCTGCCTTCCAATCTCCAATCTGACTCTTCCCTAGTCTTATCTCTCCCTTCTACCCTTTCCAGCTTCCACCGTAGCAGGCAGATGGTCCTCATCGCTTCTAGTTTGCCGGACATAGCTGAAAAAATAGAGGGAGGAGATTCTTTCCTTTGGTTCGCGACCTCAATCGCTCAGGAGAGATCCCTCCCTGCCATTGTCGTCCTGGAGCTAGAGGCCTCCCCCCGACCCCGGCTTAGAAGTCTCCTCTGAGGCCCCCTTGGCTTCCTTCAGGTCGCGACCGCAACAGCTCCCTCTCTCATGGGCCAACCAACCTTCTTCCTTCTCTACCCCCTAGATCCCCAACTCCCTTAATGATCCTTAGATCGGCCACCAAATTTGGCCACTCCATCAAAAAGCGGTGTTAGAAAGGCCCATGTTCAGAGTGTTGATATGGAATATAAAGGGGCTCGTGCCCTGTAATCCACAAATTGTCTCAAGGTTCTCAAGAAGCTTCACCACATTTCCTTACTCGCGATCATCGAGCCCAAGGTCTCCAAGTCGAAGAACATCTCGTATCGGCTGAAACTTGGCTTCCCGAACGTCGTGACGTCAGGCAGGGACATTTGGTTATTCTGGGACTCGGGAATAGAAGGGGCTATCGTCGATAATCGTCCCTAATCCTTATCAATTTTGTGTGCTTATCCCCTCATTCACAAGAAGTTTATTCTTTCGATCGTTTATGGCAGTCCACTAAGCTGGCTCGGTGCTCCCCGTGGGCGAATCTCCTGGGGCTCCAGTCCTTATATCCCGGCCTCCGATTGATTTGTAGGGGATACCTCAATGCTATCTCAAACCCTACAGAGAAGTCGGGTGGCCATCCTCCTTCAGTCGACTTGATGTTCAAAATTAAGCAGTTCGCCTTTGAAGCCCAGCTATCTGTGGTACCCTTCCTTGGCAACTCCTTCACCTGGACTAACTCTCAATCCGGAGAACACAAGCAGATGTCCCGTCTGGATAGGATCCTCTCTAACCACCATTAGCGTTGCTTTGTGCACAGCTCCTTAGTCACCCATCTGAATCAGACTGAATCAGATCACTTTCCCTTGCTTCTCGAGGTCGACGCCTCTACCCCTTTCACGAAGAGGGGCTTCAAGTTTCAGAACTTCTGGAGAGCGCACCCCAACTTCCAGAGAGTGGTCCGGGCGGCTTGGGATTCTACCGACCATGCCAACCCTGTCATACACATGACCGCCCGGATCAAAGCTACCAGAATTGCCCTCACCTGTTGGAGCCGCACTGCCTTCGGGGACCTATTCTTCAACCATCGCCAGACGGAAGCTGATGTTGCTCGCATCGAAAAGGAGTTTGACGATGACGGTCCTCGTTAGTAGGCAGAGGTGGAGGAAGCCACAACGAGGTTAAAGTGCTGCAACCTTCTTGAGACTCAATTCTGGAAACAAAAAGCCCGTCTGAAGTGGGATTCAGAGGGCGACAAGAACTCCAGGTTCTTTCTGTTGACACAAAGTCACAGTCAACCAAATATTGACAACATTGACTAAATAATACTTGTAATAATTCAATATGACACACGACGACTACATCCAGCTCAAGCCAGACGACAGCTCAGTTTTGCAAATGTAAGTCATTTTTGAGTCTGTACTTTTATATTTATTGAGTCTAGACTGTTGTAAGCTGAGTTGTGCTGAGCTCTTGAGACTTGACCTATAACCTATCCAAAATCCATAAAGCTCCACATCCAAAAATAAGCCCATTGGACCCTAAGACCCATTCTGTGCTCTGGAGACAGAGTACGGGCCGAACTCTGCCTCCACACAGAGTTCGGGCCGAACTCTGTCCCCTAAAAATCAGCACCCTAATTTTTAGGGTTGGCTGGTTGCTAGTTGTCCAACGGCCAAATTTTTGAAAATTTCAACCAGAATTCTGGCCGAATTTTGCCTGCTAAAATCCTATAAATAGGCCAAGAATTTTCTCATTTTTAATCATCCCATCTTCTCTTCTCTTCTCTCTAAAGCTCAATATAAGCCATACCCTTCTTCATCTACAAGCCACAAGCTTCCTAAGTCTCGAGTGCTCAGCATCTCTCAGTTAGGAGTCTTGTGCAAGAGTTCAAGAAGTCGCTTGGAAAATTCCAAGCATCGCCACTGCGATCCTTTGTAAGAATTTGACGTGCTCTTCTGAAGAAAAGGCACGGGGTGTAACTACTATTTTACAAATAGTGGATTTAATCCTGAGCTAGAGTTCTCAGGCCTGGACTAGTCCTCCACGAGGGAAACCAGGTTAAAATCGGCTGTGTTTGCGTATGCTTTCTTGCTCCTTATTTATTTCTGCATTTACTCTGATTAGTTTTTCTTGTAAAAGAGTTGAAATTTTTTAATTGGCTATTATCGCTATAAACTCTATTCATGTAAAACTCCTAAATTTCTACTAAATTTTATTTATTAATATTTGTACGGATTTAAAATTTTGTATTGTACGTCGCGTAGTCGTATTTTACGTCGCGCACAAAATTTTATTTTTGCTCGACGAATGCGAATATGTACGAGCGTACATATTATAGAAAAATATTTTAATTATTATTTTATAGTTTCAAAATAATATAGGTAATAATTATTTCTAACTATCATTTCAATTTTATGGTTTTAATTATGAAAAGCCTTTATTTATGCAGTTGTAATTATAAAGTATTTTTCCATAAAATGGTATATTGGAAGGTATATTTATATAAAGAATATTTGTGCATACATATAGCTCATAAATATTTATTAGTTTATTTTAAATACAATTTTCGAAATTAATATTATTAGTATTTTTGGAAAGCATATTTTGAATTTATTGTAGAGATTTAAATCTTGATTTGAATCTATGTATTTATTTAAATAGTTAAATAATTGAAATTTAATTTATGGATTTGATTTTAAACTAAGGGGATCTAATTAGATTTAAATTGGATTCTTATTTGGATTTGGATTTGATGGATTTTAATTTAAATTGCGTATTATCTAAATTTGGGTTTTAAATCTATTCTTAATCCTTTCCAAAGTGGGAATTCCCACATCCTATAAACAGGCAGGTACTCCTCCACATTATTCATCCACAAATTCCTCCACAAAATTAAACAAACCAATGGTGCGTGCCTCGTGTCCGTGTTCCCCATCCAAATTCTTATTCTATTATTTTTACAGATACATTGTTCCACCATCTTAGTGTCGACAACCCCGACACGATTCAGCAAATTCCTAACCTAATTCTATTCTAAACCCCCGCACAGCCAACCAGCCCTGTTCACAGTCGACACATCTCCAGACCACCATCACCTCACCCCGCCTACCAGTTCCCCATCGCCGGCAATCCAGCCGAAGCCCCAAACCACCCGACGCCAACCCGTCAACCCCGTACCACACTCGCCTGGCCATCCCCAACCCACTGTCCAAACCCTGCCACCCTCACCATCCCCGTCGCCGCAGCACCCGCTGCCCCGTCGAACCACACTCTCAAGCCAGCCACCACCGTCCTCACCACTATCATCGACGCCACCCGTCACCAGCACAGATCCACAAACCACCGCCCCGCCACCATCGGCGACCCCAAAACCCAGTCGACCAAGGAAAACCAAAATAAAATAAAAATAAAAGCAAACACCCTGCCACCACCGTACCTCCGTCGAAGACCTCCGCGACCCACTGCGCCACCAGGCGAGCTTCCTCCTCCGCCTGAGTTGGGCGCCCAGCCTCCGCGCCCTCTCTTCCGCCCGCTCGCCGCCGATCCACCCTCCCAGACTTCGCCGGACCACCAACCCGCTCCGCCAAACCCTCCGCCGCGCCGGAGCTCGTCGCCGTCCATCGACCCCCGACAGACTAACCCTCTCATCCGCCGCCTGACCGGATCTCCGCGCGTCCATCTCCTCCGCCGGACCCCGACCGACAAACCCTCGCTCAGCCGCTACTTCCCAGCTCTCTCTCGTCCACCGCCCGAGCGCCAGTCGACGAACGCCGCCTGAGCCTCCCCTCCATCGATTTCCCTCTCCGCCTCCTTCTCCCCCTCGATCCTCACCGACCCTCCGCTTCTCTTCCTCTCTTTCCGCTCTCCTTTTTCCCCACTCTCTCTCGATCTGCTTCCTCTCTCTCCCTTCTGATTCTGCTTTTTTTTTCTTTTTTTTTGTTTGTTACTCCCTTCTCGTGAAACGAGAAGGAGGAGCTGTTACAGCTGTAGCTGTAAGTATAATAATTATTATTATTATTTTTATTAATATTAAAAAGAGTGTTGTAAGTATAATTATAATTATAATTATTATTTTTATTAAAAAGAGTGCTGTAAGTTATAAATTATTATTATTATTATTATTTCTTTTGCTATTATTGTTATTATTAGTTTGTTTCTATTGCTGTTATTATTATTACTTTATTTTATTGTTAAATATTTTTGCTGATTACAGTGGGTACATATCCATCTTATTATTTTAATTATTCTTAGAATTGGAATAAGAATATATATATCTAGATGTTTAAAAATTTGTAAGAAATATGTCATTAAACTATTTTATAGTATTTTATAGGTAAATTTTGACCTACAAATTATTTTGGCAAAATTAGTTTTTGTTGATGTTGTTGTTTGTTTTGAGGTTTATGAATTTATACAAAATACTCGAAATAAGAAAAAAACCTAGTTTCCAAAATTACAGAATAAATACTAAGTATTTTTTTAAAAGTATTTAACTATCTTCAAGTAACAAAATATAGTTTGCTACCAATTATATTATTACGAATTCGAAGTTTTTGCCTATAAACGATTTTTTGGATAAAATATAGTTTCAATTATTATAAATAGTTTCTAAAAACGTATATATTTTTAATTATCAAACTTCTTCGATGATCTTCCTCTTCTGTAATCAAGCCCTATTCACAATCCCTTGCCAATTCAAGTCTACCTTATGTCGAACCTAACCAAGTTGACCCTTCTGGACCCAATGAAACTGTCCGTGCCACCATCCGAGGTCCCCATGTATAGTTGTTGCATCGAAGTCGCAGTTCGTGCCACTGTGATTATCGCAGCACACCAGGCGTCCTATCAGGCAAGACACCTTGCCATTTGATGTTTAATTATTTTAGCTCATATTTCATGCATTATTATTATTTTCTCTATGCAAAATAAACTGTGATACATAGCATAACCTGTTAGAACTTACTGTTCATTTATTGTTCCTGCTATGTATTATTTTTTCTTACACATTAAACCTAAATTTAAGGGACCACCTTGTGTGTTGCATTCATGGCCTTGACACGTTGTATCACGAAGTTGTGTGTCGCATGTAGAACACGAACATACGTGACTGGCTGGCCACTGGTGCGTATAAGCCGTACGATAGGAATAATCGCTAATAGAAATTGCATGCTAGTTTGACTTAGCGATTATAGAGGTTTACTGTTGTGGATACAACATGATAGGCATTGGGTGGGAAGAACAGCTCTTTAATGTATGGGTCATATATGCACTGTCCTGATTGCCGGTTATCTCCAGTGGGAGGTACGATCCTGATTGCCGGTTATCTCCAGTGGGAGGTACGGTCCTGATTCCTGGCTGAGCCGGCCCATGCGTCAAAGGTTTGTTCTTTATTGCATATTCACTATAGTACGGTTAGGTACCCTATTGTATGTGTCCCTTAATTATTTGAGCAATATTTATTCAGTTATATGACATGATATTATGTGTCTTGTTACGTCCCTCTGAGGACCTGGTTGTCTTGCCAGGTGTATGCTCTTGTGTTTCGCAGGTGTTCTAGCTTTAGCCGTGATCATCGCTACTTCTTCGAGGATGATTGTATTTGGATCATCTTCGCTTCGCTCGCCACTCATTTCATTTTCCATGTATTTTATTTCCTTATTTTGTTGGTAGTGGATTTGTCTCCGCCCAACATATTGTATCAAGATAATTCATTATCTTTATGTGATGTCTTTTATTCATTTATTTTGCGTGGATGAGATTAGTTATGGTTCTACTGCATTTTACAGCTTATGTACTCATACGAGGTTTCCATATATTGGAGTGTACTTCGTATGAATATAGCTGGCATGTCTACGTTCCTAGTCCTACGTATTTTGGGACTGGGGCGTTACATGTTTTTGTGGTGGCCCATGCAGGTCAAGATAAATTGTTTGGTTACTTTACCGTACCAAGCAAGCCTGCGTATAGGATTAGAAGTCTAGGATCTCATCCACATACTTGACCACTTTCTTCAAATCTACCGTTTGACTTATCGATTGCATCTTGCTTGCTTCCTTCCATCCCTATTCCTATCTTTCCTTCGTGCTTGCTAGAGATTGACCCTACTAGTTAGTTGTCCCAAAACACCATTAGTTTAATTCTTTAAGTTGTGTAGAATACCTTATGAACTAGCAACCCCTTTGACCTAGTGACCTATATTAGCAAGCTTATTTAGATCCTAGAATCTAGAGGACCTAACCCTTCTAGCCAACCAAGGACTTGGAGAAGAAGACTATAGGACTACTGTATGACTTAGAATCATTCTGCCTTCTTTTAATTTTAATCTCTCGTGCCTATGTATTTACCATTTTGACTAATGATGCTAATATAGCCTAGTTTTTGCAAGCTTATTCCTTAACGAGCTTGTTCAAGACATATGTTAATTGGGTCGCTCCCACTAACATATTGTCTAATCAGAACTGGTACATGATGGTCTGATCAACCAAGTGTACTTTGGTTCGCTTTTGTCTATTACTCTACGTGGATGGGGACATAACTAAACTTGGCCCTTACAATCCTATCCGCGACAGCCTTGGCAACTCCTTTTGAAATTCTTTTCGATCGCCTTTGAATCACGTATTCGTATTTGATAACGCCTCCTTCGAACTCTTTATTGCTTCGCCCGTACCTATTTTAGGAGGGCGAAAGCGTTATACTAAAACTTCTTCTAACTGTCCTATCACCATGACCATTCCCACTCGATGTTGCTATAACTTCATCCTAAACTCCTCGTCCTCATTGTCGGCCCTAAATTTTCTACCATGACCCTCTAATCGCTTAATTAAAGCAAATCTATTTCGTTCTCTTAATCATGACCCTCATTCATTACCCGTGACCATGCCGTATTATTTTTTTTATGATCTAGATCGCGATTTCTTACGTCATGATTTTGTTATCGATTGTTTCCCATCGATACCCTTTTGCGTCTTCTCACCCCCTACGAATTCTTAATTTCGAGGATGAAATTCTTTTAAGTTGGGTAGGATGTAAAATCCCTAAATTTCTACTAAATTTTTATTTATTAATATTTGTACGGATTTAAAATTTTATATTGTACGTCGCGTAGTCGTATTTTACGTCGCGCACAAAATTTTATATTTGCTCGACGAGTGCGAATATGTGCGAGCGTACATATTTTAGAAAAATATTTTAATTATTATTTTATAGTTTCAAAATAATATAGGTAATAATTATTTCTAACTATCATTTCAATTTTATGGTTTTAATTATGAAAAGCCTTTATTTATGCAGTTGTAATTATAAAGTATTTTTTTCCATAAAATGGTATATTGGAAGGTATATTTATATAAAGAATATTTGTGCATACATATAGCTCATAAATATTTATTAGTTTATTTTAAATGCAATTTTCGAAATTAATATTATTAGTATTTTTGGAAAGCATATTTTGAATTTATTGTGGAGATTTAAATTTTGATTTGAATCTATGTATTTATTTAAATAGTTAAATAATTGAAATTTAATTTATGGATTTGATTTTAAACTAAGGGGATCTAATTAGATTTAAATTGGATTCTTATTTGGATTTGGATTTGATGGATTTTAATTTAAATTGCGTATTATCTAAATTTGGGTTTTAAATCTATTCTTAATCCTATCCAAAGTGGGAATTCCCATATCCTATAAATAGGCAGGTAGTCCTCCACATTATTCATCCACAAATTTCTCCACAAAATTAAACAAACCAATGGTGCGTGCCTCGTGTCCGTGTTCCCCATCCAAATTCTTATTCCATTATTTTTACAGATATATTGTTCCACCATCTTAGTGTCGACAACCCCGACACGATTCAGCAAATTCCTAACCTAATTCTATTCTAAACCCCCGCACAGCCAACCAGCCCTGTTCACAGCCGACACATCTCCAGACCACCATCACCTCACCCCGCCTACCAGTTCCCCATCTCCGGCAATCCAGCCGAAGCCCCAAACCACCCGACGCCAACCCGTCATCCCCGTACCACACTCGCCTGGCCATCCCCAACCCACTGTCCAAACCCTGCCACCCTCACCATCCCAGCGTCCCCGTCGCCGCAGCACCCGCTGCCCCCGTCGACCCACACTCTCAAGCCAGCCACCACCGTCCTCACCACTATCATCGACGCCACCCGTCACCAGCACAGATCCACAAACCACCGTCCCGCCACCATCGGCGACCCCAAAACCCAGTCGACCAAGGAAAACCAAAATAAAATAAAAATAAAAGCAAATACCCCGCCACCACCGTACCTCCGTCGAAGACCTCCGCGACCCACTGCGCCACCAGACGAGCTTCCTCCTCCGCCTGAGTTGGGCGCCCAGCCTCCGCGCCCTCTCTTCCGCCCGCTCGCCGCCGATCCACCCTCCCAGACTTCGCCGGACCACCAACCCGCTCCGCCAAACCCTCCGTCGCGCCGGAGCTCGTAGCCGTCCATCGACCCCCGACCGACTAACCCTCTCTTTTGCCGCCTGACCGGATCTCCGCGCGCCTATCTCCTCCGCCGGACCCCGACCGACAAACCCTCGCTCAGCCGCTACTTTCCAGCTCTCTCGTCCACCGCCCGAGCGCCCGTCGACGAACGCCGCCTGAGCCTCCCCTCCATCAATTTCCCTCTCCGCCTCCTTCTCCCCCTCGATCCTCACCGACCCTCCGCTTCTCTCCCTCTCTTCCCGCTCCCCTTTTTCCCCACTCACTCTCGATCTGCTTCCTCTCTCTCCCTTCTGATTCTGCTTTTTTTTTCTAATTTTTTTTGTTTGTTACTCCCTTCTCGTGAAACGAGAAGGAGGAGTTGTTACAGCTGTAGCTGTAAGTATAATAATTATTTTTATTATTTTTATTAATATTAAAAAGAGTGTTGTAAGTATAATTATAATTATAATTATTATTATTATTTTTATTAAAAAGAGTGCTGTAAGTTATAAATTATTATTATTATTATTATTATTTCTTTTGCTATTATTGTTATTGTTAGTTTGTTTCTATTGCTGTTATTATTATTACTTTATTTTATTGTTAAATATTTTTGCTGATTACAGTGGGTACATATCCATCTTATTATTTTAATTATTCTTAGAATTGGAATAAGAATATATATATCTAGATGTTTAAAAATTTGTAAGAAATATGTCATTAAACTATTTTATAGTATTTTATAGGTAAATTTTGACCTATAAATTATTTTGGCAAAATTAGTTTTTGTTGATGTTGTTGTTTGTTTTGAGGTTTATGAATTAATATAAAATACTCGGAATAAGAAAAAAAACCTAGTTTCCAAAATTACAGAATAAATACTAAGTATTTTTTTAAAAGTATTTAACTATCTTCAAGTAACAAAATATAGTTTGCTACCAATTATATTATTACGAATTCGGAGTTTTTGCCTATAAACGATTTTTTGGATAAAATATAGCTTCAATTATTATAAATAGTTTCTAAAAACGTATATATTTTTAATTATCAAACTTCTTCGATGATCTTCCTCTTCTGTAATCAAGCCCTATTCACAATCCCTTGCCAACTCAAGTCTACCTTATGTCGAACCTAACCAAGTTGACCCTTCTGGACCCAATGAAACTGTCCGTGCCACCATCCGAGGTCCCCATGTATAGTTGTTGCACCGAAGTCACAGTTCGTGCCACTGTGATTATCGCAGCACACCAGGCGTCCTATCAGGCAAGACACCTTGCCATTTGCTGTTTAATTATTTTAGCTCATATTTCATGCATTATTATTATTTTCTCTATGCAAAATAAACTATGATACATAGCATAACCTGTTAGAACTTACTGTTCATTTATTGTTCCTGCTATGTATTATTTTTTCTTATACATTAAACCTAGATTTAAGGGACCACCTTGTGTGTTGCATTCATGGCCTTGACACGTTGTATCACGAAGTTGTGTGTCGTATGTAGAACACGGAGATACGTGACTGGCTGGCCACTGGTGCGTATAAGCCGTGCGATAGGAATAACCGCTAATAGAAATTGCATGCTAGTTTGACTTAGCGGTTATAGAGGTTTACTGTTGTGGATACAACATGATAGACATTGGGTGGGAAGAACAGCTCTTTAATGTATAGGTCATATATGCACTGCCCTGATTGCCGGTTATCTCCAGTGGGAGGTACGGTCCTGATTGCCGGTTATCTCCAGTAGGAGGTACGGTCCTGATTCCTGACTGAGCCGGCCCATGCGTCAAAGGTTTGTTCTTTATTGCATATTCACTATAGTACGATTAGATACCCTATTGTATGTGTCCTTTAATTATTTGAGCAATATTTATTCAGTTATATGGCATGATATTATGTGTCTTGTTACGTCCCTCTAAGGACCTGGTTGTCTTGCCAGGTGTGTGCTCTTGTGTTTCGCAGGTGTTCTAGCTTTAGCCGTGATCATCGCTACTTCTTCGAGGATGATTGCATTTGGATCGTCTTCACTTCGCTCGCCACTTATTTCATTTTCTATGTATTTTATTTCCTTATTTTGTTGGTAGTGGATTTATCTCCGCCCAACATATTGTATCAAGATAATTCTTTATCTTTATATGATGTCTTTTATTCATTTATTTTGCGTGGATGAGATTAGTTATGGTTCTACTGCATTTTACAGCTTATGTACTCATACGAGATTTCTATATATTGGAGTGTACTTCGTATGAATACAGCTGGCATGTCTACGTTCCTAGTCCTACGTATTTTGGGACTGGGACGTTACAATTCACCCCCCTCTAGAGTTGCCATCTGTTTTTCAATTGGTATCAGAGCTCTGTTCTCTCAACAAGGACTAACATCCTAGAGCTGATCCATGGCAACCATACAATCCTTGATTCCCAATCATGGTGAAGGGCAGTCCACTCATAGGCCTCCCCTATTTGATGGAACTAACTACACATATTGGAAAACAAGGATGAGCTTTTATCTCAAGTCGTTAGACTTTGACCTGTGGACTATCGTCACCGACGGTTACAAAAAGCCTACCAGAATAGTTGTCAATGGTGATCTCGTTGAAAAATCACATGACAAATATTCTGACGAGGAGAAAAAATAGGCAAGTCTAGGCGCAAGAGCTATTAATGCTTTATTCTGTGCTATAGACAGGAATGAGTTCAACTGGGTCTCTACATGCACCACATCTTACGAAGTATGGAGACTTCTAGAAGTGACGCATGAAGGAACCACCCAAGTCAAGGAATCAAAGATAAGCCGTCTCACTCAAGAATATGAGGCTTTCAAGATGAAGCCAAATGAGACGATTACGCAAATGTTTACAAGATTCCACGACATCATCAACCCCCTGTCTTCGTTCGGCAAACAATATTTAAATCACAAGAAGATTCACAAGCTACTTAGGAGGCTCCCAAAGATTTGGAACCCTAAGGTGACAGCCATCATAGAAGGAAATGATCTCACAACCATGTCCATGGAGACCTTGATGGGATAGCTAATGACTCATGAGCTTGACCTCAAGGACTTCGAAGAGCCTGCTCCTAAGGCTAAGGAGATCGCACTCAAAGCTTACCAACGGAGGGCTGACCCCGAAGATACGGATGACGATAACTCAGAAGGTGACGATCAAGATCTCCTCGTCCGCAACTTTAAGAAATTCCTTTGCTTCAACCGAAGAAAGAAGGAACCTCTAGAAGACGACGAAGAAGAGCCAACCTGCTATGGTTGCAAGAAGACAGGATATGTCCGAAAAGATTGTCCATACTTAAAGAAGAGCAACCGTTATGAGAAGCCATACAAGAAGACTTCCTCAAAGAAATATGCCAACACAAGCATTTGGCATGAAAGCGAAGCTAGTGACTCCGAGGAAGAAAAGGACTCTCCTCAAGATACGGCTAATGTGTGCCTAATGGCAACTTCCGATAAGGTATCAAACGAAACTCTTGATGACTTCACTTTTGATGAACTTGGCGATGCTTTCATCGATTTACTAAATGATCACAAAAAGGTCATTGGTAAATACAAACATGTCAAGGACAAAATCAAAAGTCATGAAGTCAAAATTCAAAGACTTTCTCTATTACTTGATAACATTAGAGACACTTCACCCACGGATGTCACAGATATGGTATCTAAGTTTAAAATAAGCTTACATGATGCCGAAGCACGCATTGAACAACAAACACAAAAAATCACTACACTCAACACGGAGCTTGCAGAAGAAAAGAGTAGACACAAGATTTCTATTACTAAATGCATGGTTTGAATGCTAAGATTACTGAACTGCAAGCTGTCTCTAAGAAACTAGAGACTAAATTGGGAAAACAGGTTACTCAACCTCAAACCCAAGAGACACACACAAAGCATGATACTTCTCATACTAGTTACCCACGTCATCCACCTACAGTACGTACCCATGCTTACATATACACACACTTTCACAAAGCACACAAACCACATGAACGTAGAAATAACTATCATATGTCACAAAATCATCATGCTGCTCATAGATACAATCATCACCATGTTGCACAAAAACAGCAGCACCATCACTCTACATATAGACATCATCACCATGCTACTCCATATAGACAATATCACCATGCCACTTCACATCACTCTACTCATAGTCATCATCACCATGCCAATTCTACATATCATCATACTTTTCCTCATCACTCTACTTATAGACATCATCAGCATGCTCCTAATAAAAATAGGAATGCTACATGTACTTATTGTGGTTTACATGGACACATTTCACTACAATGTAGAATTAGAAGATTAGCAGATAGAAAGATATATGCATGGTTTCCAAAAACTAACTTTTTAGGACCCTCAAGAACTTGGGTACCAAAGGTCACATCTACTCTTGATGTAGGTGGACCTTTCCTCCTCAACTAAAAGTAAGTGGATTTTCGATAGTGGATGCTCGCGGCATATGACGGGAGACACAAATCTTTTCACATCACTATCGATGAAGAGAGAAGGATATGTATCCTTCGGCAACAACCTAAAAGGTTATATTATAGGTAATGGTAATATTGGTTATCCTCCCTCTCCCGTAATAAAGGATGTCTGCCTAGTGACTAAGTTAAAGCATAACCTGCTCAGCATTAGTCATCTTGCTGACCATGGATATGACATTAACTTTGGACAAAACAAATGCCTTATTTATGATAGTTCAACAGGAGACATTGCTTTTGAAGGGATAAGAGAGGATAATATTTATATTTTCTACTTGTCTATAGATACTAACAATGCAGGTAGATGTCTATATGCTCATAAAGATGAAAGATTACTTTGGCACCAGCGTCTTGGTCATGCTAATATGGATACTATATCCAGGCTATCGACCAAGAAGCTAGTTAGAGGCTTGCCCGATATCACATTCAAAAAGGACACGGTATGTGCCGAATGTGAATTGAATAAGGCAACCAAGTCCTCTTTTCATTCAATTAACTCTGTAAGTACTACTAGACCCTTACAACTTCTCCATATGGATTTATTTGGCCCTAGTAGAGTAGCCAGTCTTGGTGGAAAACTCTATTCCTTTGTTATTGTTGATGACTTTTTAAGATTTACTTGGGTTTTCTTTCTTACAAATAAGAGTGATGCTATTTCGGCTTTCAAGATTTTTGTTAAGAAAGTTCAAAACGAAAAAGGCTACATGATTACTCGAATCCGAAGTGATCATGTAGGCAAATTCGAAAATTCTGATTTTGAAAAGTTTTGTGATTCTAATGGTTTTGATCATGAGTTTTCTTATCCAAGAACTTCTCAACAAAATGGTGTTGTGGAGCAGAAGAATAGGACTCTTGGCGATATGGCTAGAGTCATGTTGAACAAGTTTTCACTTCCGAAATACTTTTGGGCTGAAGCTATCAGTACAGCATGCCACATTTTAAATAGGGTGCTTATTCGTCCTATTACGAAGAAAATACCCTATGAGCTTTGGTTTGGGAGAATCCCAAATGTTTCTTATTTTAGAGTTTTTGGTTGTAGATGCTTTATCCTTAACACCAAAGACAACTTAGGCAAATTTGATGCCAAAGCTGACGATGGTATTTTCCTTGGCTATGCTGCCAAGAGTAAGGGATATAGAGTTTTTAACAAATGCTCATTAATTATGGAAGAGTCTACAAATATGACTTTTGATGAAGATAACAGTGCAACAGCTACTCTTGATGATGATGTTGAGCCATCAACTTCTACTCCAATAAATACCACAACCGAAACCAATTCTCTAGAGGGCTTGCCAAAGAAATTCTCTTTCAAGCCATCACACCCAGAAAATTTGGTGATTGGTGAGGTTTCACATGAAGTAACTACTATATCATCATTAAGAGACTCTATTGCTAGCACTGCCTTTATTTCACAAATTGAGCCGAAAAACATTTTAGAAGCTTTCAATGATGAATTTTGGATTTCTGCTGTGCAAGAGGAACTCAACCAATTCGAGAGGAGCCAAGTATGGGAACTCGTTCCTAGACCGGCTAATCACTCGATTATTGGTACTAAATGGGTTTGTAGAAACAAAGTGAATGAAGATGGTTCAGTCACATACAACAAAGCTCGTCTAGTAGCCCAAGGATACAACCAAGAGGAAGGTATCGACTACGATGAGACGTATGCTCCTGTTGCTAGATTGGAATCCATTCGGATGCTTTGTGCATTTGTAAATTTTCAAAATTTCAAATTATTTCAAATGGATGTTAAAAGTGCTTTCTTGAATGGATTTATTAAGGAGGAAGTTTATGTGAAACAACCTTCTGGCTTTGAAAATTACAAATTTCCCGACCACGTGTTCAAGCTAAAGAAAGCGCTGTATGGCCTCAAACAAGCCCCTAGAGCTTGGTATGAACGGCTAAGCAATTTTTTGCTTGAGAAAGGTTTTTCAAAAGAGAAAATTGACACCACACTTTTCATAAAATCTTTTAAAGACACTATTCTTTTAGTACAAATATACGTAGATGATATTATATTTGGTTCCACTGATGAAACCCTTTGTCAAAATTTTGCCAAGTGTACGCAGACCGAGTTTGAGATGAGCATGATGGGGGAGCTCAACTACTTTCTTGGGCTGTAAGTCAAACAAATGTCAAATTGAACCTTCATCTGTCAGTCGAAGTATATAAAGGATATGCTGAAGAAATTCGACCTTGACAACGTCAAACCAATCAGCACTCCTATGGCTACTTCAACCAAACTTGAACCAGATGATAGCGGCAAACCCGTAGATCAACGTAAGTATCGAGGTATGATAGGCAGTCTACTCTACCTTACTGCTAGTCGCCCTGATATTATGTTTAGCGTTTGCTTGTGTACTAGATATCAAGCAAATCCTAAGGAATCACACATGACCGCGGTTAAGCGTATCTTTTGATACCTTAAGAGTACGATTACAATGGGCCTATGGTATCCCAAGTCAACATCATTTGACCTCATTGGTTACTCTGATGCTGACTTCGCCGGATGCAAGGTCGACCGTAAAAGTACGAGCGACACGTGTCATTTATTAGGAAAAGCTTTAGTCTCTTGGTTTAGCAAGAAGCAGAATTCTGTCGCACTATCCACAACAGAAGCTGAATACATCACTGCTGGGCGTTGTTGTGCACAAATTCTGTGGATGAAGCAAATCCTTGAAGACTATAACTTATCTTTCATGCATATTCCAATCTTTTGTGATAACACTAGTGCTATAAATCTTACTAAGAACCCCATTTGTCACTCACGCACGAAGCACATTGAAATTCGTCATCACTTTTTGCGTGATCATCAGCAAAATGGCACGATTAACTTAGAATTTATTGACACTGATCATCAGTTAGCAGATTTCTTTACAAAATCATTATCTGAAGAGCGCTTCAATTTTCTTTGTCGTGAACTTGGAATTTTAGATGAAGCTGTTGTAAATTAAAATAAACCTGCGTAAATATCGAGTATATTTTGATTCTCTTATGATGACCTTGCTATAGGTACAAGCCGAAAGGGTCCTTCTGACAATAAGGCGTATAAGCCTAAGTGACACGGTGCATTAGTCCTCAGGACTACCGCTAGCTGGGATCCGGCCCCTGCAGCTAACCCATGGCAGCTTCAAAATATTAAATTATGATATAATTCCTTGTTTATTATACGGTTCATTTTTATTTATCACATGCTGAAATACTTTTTTCAACTTTATATTGCTGCTTCGAACTCACTATCTGTTATTCATTTGTTTACTTATTGGATCTTTTCTTGTATTTATACTCATATCTTATATTGGTCTTTCTTACATAACTATTTGTTTTCATTTTCTGCCTGATTCCTGTTCTGTGACCAGGATCCGGAATTCAGGCCGAACTCTGCCCTTATCAGAGTTCGGGCCGAATTCGGCCTGACTGTTCCAGAACCGGGAACAGTCTCAGCCGTTGATCAAATGTTAGATCCAATGGCTATTATTTGCTCCGACCAAGAGAAACCCTCACCATATTTTCGGTTTCTCTTCCCTCTCCTTCCTCATTACCACCTTTTCACTTCTCCTACTCAATTCTCTCAAAACCCTAACCCTAATTTCTCCTTTCTAGAGGTCAATTCTTTCCCAAACTCAAGGAGAAGGCTTCTTTTTCAATTCTCCTACATTGTTCATCACTAGTTTGAGGTATAATTCCACACTCTTCTATATCTCAATTTCTTTTATTATCTATTGTATTATGGCTCCTCGTTTGTTCAACCGCAGAAAGAGACTTCGGACCGAGGACGCATCCTCATCGAATGCTCCTCCTTCCGGTGAACCACCAGTTGCACCACCCGTTGCACCGGCCATTGAACAACAAATCCATCCGTTGTTCAATCCTCCATGTCCACATGATCCAAACACTTTTGATGATCAAATTTTTGTATCACTAGACGCCTCAAATGATTGGTTTAGTGATTTTCGGACACATCTGGTGTTTGCGGGATACCCCATCAACTTTACCATATTCTCATAATATGATGCACTATTCCATGACCTTTGCCTTGATGAACTTGTTACCACAAATTCGGTCATTTATCGTAGTGCCATTCAAATGTTTTACTGCAACTTAACCCATGATGATACTTATATTTATTCACGAGTTGCGGGAATTGATATCTCCTTTGACGATTTTGAATTGGCCGAATATCTTGAGCTTCAAGAGCCTAATTCTTGGGAAAAGCTTGTTGAAGCTAGATCATTTCAATTTCCTGAATGAATTTCACTTGAAAGCTTCAAGGACGACTTGTGTAGCCCTAACACACGTCCTCGTAAGCTTTTGCCTAAATTTCTCAATCCCTATTTCTATGAGCTTCATCGGATCATTTTCAACACCATTCTACCCAAAGCGGGTTCTACCGATGAAGTCACTTATTTTGAAATCTCGGCCTTATACCATCTTCACTTCCATGTTCCCTTTAATCTTCCACGCACAATGATGGATTGGATGATTAACTGTAGGAAGAAACCAAGATCTTTGGTTTATGCATTATACCTTCCTATGATCTTTCGTGCGTTTCATGTACCCCTTGATGAGTGTCCATTCTTACCTGCCCCTGCCTTCCTCTCTAAGGCAAGGAGGCTTCAGGCGGCCATTGGCTCACCAGTAGTGTCTGAGCACTCTGATGATAAGCCAGATGCCCCTCATCTTGGACAGGATCCTCCTCCTCTTCCTGCCACTCTCGAGTCTCTTCAGACCATGCTCCGAGATCGCTTTACTTTGGAGGATGATCGATGGACTCAGCTGGATTATCGAACCACCTTGCAGATGAGTGCTATCAGCAACTCGCTGCATGATATTCGGTATTACATGTCTCGCCATCCTTCCATGCCCATTCCTATGGAGCGAGATCCCGGTCGTGAGGGCTATCGTATCGATGACCCTTGGGTCATTCACTACTTGGATCCAGATGCAGCCTTCGTGGACCCTCGTCGCTCCTTTACTGATCCATCGGACGACGCTGGGCCTTCACGCACTCGATGATGGATATGGAATGCTCCCTGCTACTGCTACTGAGGATCATAGATTATGGTTGATGTATTTTGTTTTTAGTTGCTTTTATGTACTTGGTTTGTATTAGACTTATTATGGGTTGTGCCTTTTGAGACTTTGGTAGTTCTATCAGTTTATGTCTTTATGACTCTTGAGACTTTTGGTCATTATATCAGTTTATATGCAGTTTCTTCTCATATCTTTTGGTGTGTTTGCCAATCATTACTTGTTTATCTTAAATTGCTAAATGCCAAAAGGGGGAGACATGTATATATTCTATATTCTTTTTGTCTATATATGCTTTTGGAAGAATGTTATTAACAGGCCAACAAGATCCACAGCATTGTTTACGGGGGAGCTATTCTTAAGCTCGGCACTTATTATGGGGGAGCTATGACTTTACATGTGTCCAGGTATGAATATTGAATATACAATTATTATTTTGTCAATTATCAATATGGGGGAGATTGTTGACACAAAGTCACAGTCAACCAAATATTGACAACATTGACTAAATAATACTTGTAATAATTCAATACAACACACGACGACTACATCCAGCTCAAGCCAGACGACAGCTCAGTTTTGCAAATGCAAGTCGTTTTTGAGTCTGTACTTTTATATTTATTAAGTCTAGACTGTTGTAAGCTGAGTTGTGCTGAGCTCTTGAGACTTGACCTATAACCTATCCAAAATCCTATAAAGCTCCATATCCAAAAATAAGCCCATTGGACCCTAAGACCCATTCTGTGCTCTGGAGACAGAGTTCGGGCCGAACTCTGCCTCCACACAGAGTTCGGGCCGAACTCTGTCCCCTAAAAATCAGCACCCTAATTTTTAGGGTTGGCTGGTTGCTAGTTGTCCAACGGCCAAATTTTTGAAAATTCATACCAGAATTTTGGCCGAATTCTGCCTGCTAAAACCCTATAAATAGGCCAAGAATTCTCTCATTTTCAATCATCCCATCTTCTCTTCTCTTCTCTCTAAAGCCCAATATAAGCCATACCCTTCTTCATCTACTAGCCACAAGCTTTCTAAGACTCGAGTGCTCAGCATCTCTCAGTTAGGAGTTTTGTGCAAGAGTTCAAGAAGTCGCTTGGAAAATTTCAAGCATCGCCACTGCGATCCTTTGTAAGAAGTTGACGTGCTCTTCTGAAGAAAAGGCACGGGGTATAACTACTATTACACAAATAGTGGATTTAATCCTGACCTAGAGTTCTCAGGCCTGGACTAGTCCTCCACGAGGAAAACCCGGTTAAAATCGGCTGTGTTTGCGTATGCTTTCTTGCTCCTTATTTATTTCCGCATTTACTCTGATTAGTTTTTCTTGTGAAAGAGTTAAAATTTTTTAATTGGCTATTATCGCTATAAACTCTACTCACCACCCTCTAGAGTTTCCATCTGTTTTTCACTTTCATGATTGCGTGAGGCAGAAGTACAACTACCTGTCCATCCATAAGATACACGACAGCATCGGCAATCTCCTGATCGGGCAGGCCGAGATTTCGAAGGCAGCTGAGTCCTTCTACGAGGACCTCTTCACTAAGACTTAGATCATGGGTGATGAAAAACTCCTCGAGGCCATTCCCTCTGTGGTTTCTCAAGCTGACAGCGACGCCCTCCGTCTTGCTCCGATCGCGGAGGAGATCTTCGAAACTCTCAAGACGATTAGTAGCTCTAGCTCTCCAGGGCTCGACGGCTTCACGAAGGGGGGGGTCCTTCGTCTGCTGTTGGGATATCCTGAGTGCCGACATCACTAGTGCTGGTACGATGTTCTTCCAGGGAGCGGAATATTCGAGATCCATCTCGAGCTCATTCTTGGTCCTCCTCCCGAATTCTCAAAACTATTCGATCTTCAATGACTTCAGACCGATCAGTGTTTGTAACTTCCTCAACAAGCTCTTCTCGAAAGTGATTAGCAGGAGAATGCCATCTATTCTTTCTTCTCTCATCACCAAAGAGTAGTCCAGGTTCGTAAAAGGTAGGGACATTAAGGACAACATCCTCCTAGCCCACGAGCTTGTCAGCAAGATAGGCCACAAAAACCACAGGGACAACATCATTAGGAAGCTGGACATGAAGAAAGCTTACGATCGACTGGATTGGCAATTCCTGATCAGGATATTACACCGGTTCGGGTTCTCGAAAATCTGGATTGATATTCTCTGGCGGTCCATCTCTAACTCATGGTTTTCTGTGATAATTAATGGCACGCCCGTGGGCTTCTTCAAATCCATTGGGGAGTGCGGTAAGGTGTTTGCCATTAATTATCAAAAACAAGAACTACAGGGGAACTTAGATTTGATTGCAAACTTGAAAGTACAACAGAAATCTTAGAAAGAAATCATAGAAAATAATCTAAGTACAATTGTGTAGTTTTGATTCTGGGGGTGACGGTGGAGGCTCGAAAGAAGTGTAGGAATTATGCCTTACTCCGTGGACTATTAGACACGATCTTTGCTCTTGAGGAAATTGCCAGCCTCTAGCAAGGATGCGGTACCCTACTATTTATAGTGATTTCTGAATGAAACATATTTTGGGCCGCATAGATGGCCATGTGGCTGTAACAGCACATGAGGACTCGATCTTTGGCTGCCAGCTAGTGGATTTGTTGAGATTTCTTTGTTGCAGCAAATCTGGGTGGTTGAGACTTGGCCAACTTGCCATGTGTCCCCCCACAGAGTAGTGCCTGAATCATTTTGGCTGCATAGTGGCCTTAGGAGCCTTTCTTCTGTGGCTAGGCTCCACTTGGCCACATGGGATCTTTGGGAGCATTCCTTTTGCGGCTTGGTTTCACTTGGCTGCATGGGATCTTCGAGGGCCTTGCTTCTGTGGCTCGAGTCCACTTAGCCGCATGAGGTATCCAGGAGGCTTGCTTCTACGGCTCGGCTCTACTTGGCCGTATGGGATCTTCGGGAGCATTCCTTCTGCGGCTTGGTTTCACTTGGCCGTATGGGATCTTCGAGAGCCTTGCTTCTGCGGCTCGAGTCTCCTTAGCTGCATGAGGTCTCCAGGAGCCTTGCTTTTGCGGCTCGGCTCCACTTGACCGTATGGGATCTTCGGGAGCATTCCTTCTGTGGCTCGAGTCTACTTAGTCGCATGAGGTCTCTAGGAGCCTTGCTTCTGCGGCTCGAGTCCACTTGGTCGCGTGGGATCTCCAAAAGCCTTATTTCTGCGGCTCGAGGCCACTTGGCCGCATGGGGTCTTCGGGAGCCTTGCTTCTGCGTCTCGAGTCTACTTGGCCATATGGTGTCTCCAGGAGCCTTGCTTCTGCGGCTCGAGTCCACTTGGCCGCATGGGGTCTCCAAGAGCCTTATTTCTGTGGCTCGAGTCCACTTGGCTGCTTGGCAACTCCAGGAGCCTTACTTCTGTAGCCTAGATCAACTTAGCCGCACAAGGCTTATACGGCTCTTCCTTCTGTGGCTTGGATCAACTTGGCCGCATAACGCCTATGCAGTCAGCAATGATTTTGAGAGAATATTGTTTGTCTCTCTTTTAACTTCTCAATGAATAGAATTTGACCGATCCTCCTCTTGGCGAGTGCTGGTACTGTGAATTATGGATCTCTTTGTTCGAAGAAGATTTGACGATGAACTCCCTAAAAATATTGTGATGCGCCGGGCTGAGACAATGTGCCTAACTGAGACATATGAGTAATACGTCTAATAGAGAGTAGGCCATTACGAAGTCTTCAATTGGCATCATGCTTCCGAGATGATGTCAGAAATAAATAGCAGGTTGTGATCGCTGGAACACAGACTGCCTTGGTGGTGGAGCCACTGTCTTATGGCGGCAGCAATTGATGGTGACTTGGGTGCAGTGATGTCCTAGAAAGGGCTCATCGCGTGCCAATGTTGCTTCTCTCTCCTTGTGTTTATAAATGACTACCTCTCGCAAGTCAAGAGCAGATTGATCCACCTTTGCATCTATTTTGTGGGCCCGGGTATCCCGAGCGTCCGGGTACGTAGGTGCCATATTTGCTTCCGAATCTGTGGCTAGTAAAAGCACATGCTCTCGATCATTGTAGGGAGACTTTTGGGACCTATCCTGTCCGTTTGCCGCAGAGGACTGGACACGGGAGGTTCTGTACGACTTTCCATCTGGGGTCCGTGTAACAGTTAACGGTACCGCTGACGGTCAGCAGATGGGACAGTTGACTAGGCTTATTGAGCCCGCACTGCCCTAGACTTCTTCGACTTAGAACCCAAAAGTATATAGTAAGAAGAGTCCAAGTTGCTGCCTTAGATTTCTTCGTACTAGCCCGTGAAGGCGTATTGTACTCAGGATCCAACTTTATCCTTGCCAAGATGGCAAGTGAAGAACTTGTAGCCGATCCAGAAGAAGAAGAAGCACTGTTACAACTTTTTGTGGCTCGAACGGGCTTCCTTTTATTTTCTTCTTTTTATTTTGGTGTCTTTTTCAAAGGAGATAAGGGGGATTTATATATAGAATGGAATGAGCCCTTTCTTCTTCTCCTTTTCGATGTGGGACTAAAAGCAATATCCTCTTTTCCATGCTTCTACATGACCCCTTCAAAGTTTTTAAATTACAATTTTGGAATACTTTGAATAAGAAGCATGGATAGTAGAGCTGTTTAGGTGTGACAATCCTATCAGAGGTACCATAGACGTAATAGGTTTGGGTACTTTCGTTGGAGATTTTATATGGACTTATCATCCTTGGCATACCTTGGTTTTAGATACAGATAATAAGTTAAGAGAGGGAACCAGCATATTTACTCATAGGTGATATGGACATGGTAAATATGAGGTTGATGGTAGAGCTTTCCTACTCTGAGGTGATATGGACATGGTAAATATGAGGTTGATGGTAGAGCTTTCCTACTCAGAGGTGATATGGATGTGGTAGGAGTGAACTCGATGAGGATACACAGACCAACTCAGAGATGATATGGACGTGGAAGTTCTATGATTGATGCGCCATAATGCAGGGGTTGTTGCACAGGGTATTTACTCAGAGGTAAGGTGGACGTGGTAAACATTTATTTTTAGCATCATATACTTTATAAGGGGTAGAAAAACAACTCAGAGGTGATGTGAACATGGTTGTTCTACTACTGGGGAGTGAATACAATGGAACAACTGGGCTCCAGAAGCATATGATTGTGAGAAAAGGGGTGCTTGTACTAGAGGACCTAATACAATATTTGTGGCTGGTAGAGGACATCCCACTGGAAGACTTTTGGTGGACCTATTACCCTTTTGCGCGTCTATGGCATGATTAATAGATTTGAATAATTTTTGGTGGACCTATTACCCTTTTGCGCTCTTGTGGTGCGAGTAATAGATTTTGAGACAAAACCCAACAAAGATAATATAGATGTGATAGGTTCTGTGGTCTTAACACCATGACTTTATTTTAGATTGGGTACAGGTGTTAGATGAGGAGACTATCTATATCAGAGATAATATGGACGTGACATACGGTAATCATGAATAATTTTTGGTGGACCTATTACTCTTTTGTGCACTGGTGGTGCGAGTAATATATTTTGAGACAAAACCCAACATAGGTAATATAGACGTGATATATTCTGTAGTCTTAACACCATGACTTTTTCCCAGATTGGGTACAGGTGTTAGATGAGGAGACTATCTATATCAGAGATAATATGGACGTGACATACGATAATTATAAATAATTTTTGGTGGACCTATTACTCTTTTGCGCACTGGTGGTGCGAGTAATAGATTTTGAGACAAAACCCAACAGAGGTAATATGGACGTGATAGGTTATGTGGTCTTAACACCATGACTTTATCCCAGATTGGGTACAGGTGCTAGATGAGGAGACTATCTATATCAGAGGTAATATGGACGTGACATACGATAATCATGAATAATTTTTGGTGGACCTGTTACTCTTTTGTGCACTGGTGGTGCGAGTAATAGATTTTAAGATAAAATCCAACAGAGATAATATGGATGTGATAGGTTATGTGGTCTTAATACCATAACTTTATCCTAGATTGGGTACATGTGTTATGTCAGGAGACTATCGGTATCAGAGGTAATATGGACGTGATATACGATAATCAAGACCAGGAAGTTTGCTCAAAGATGGCAATAAGCCTGGTAAACTCCGACGGGGTGAAACATTAGGGTGGAAGTTCAAAGTTATTAGTATACATGACTTGTCACCCAGGGAGATGCGGTATAAATCCACGCGGAGCTAGTAGAGTGTAAGTTCAGAGGTACTTGGTGTACATAACTCGACATTCTAGGATAATGTCTTTAAGCATAGTACTTTTTTAAGAACTTGTCGTTTATGGGCATCATAAGCAAGTCTCCACTTTATTTTATGAGCCGATATGCGCAGTTGGAAAATACAAACTGGATGACAAATGTGCCCTCCCATTTGGGCTGGAATTTGTCGACATTTTTGTGGGTCATGACCATCGATCTGCGAACGGCCAAGACGAGATCGCCTACTTGGAATATTCTCTGCTTGACTTTCTTATTGAAGGCTCGAGAGATGCATGCTTGATAGAGCTCGATGCTTTGTTGAGCTTGCAACCGCTTTTCGTCTAAGGCTTCCAGTTCTTGTAGCCGTCGGCGATAGTTATCATGCGACGTCAATCGGTAAGTAAGGGCTACGCGAAGTGAAAGGATATGGGTCTCCAATGGGAGAACTGCCTCACTCCCATAAACCAGAGAGAACGATGTATTTCCTGTAGTCGTCTGAATTATAGTACGGTACGCCCATAAGCATTCGCCCAGCATTTTACTCTAGTCGTACTTATTTGAAGATACGAACTTTTTGAGAAGGTTGATTATGGTCTTGTTAAAAGCTTCAACCAGACCGTTAGTCGATGGCTGTATGCCGTTGAAGCCACATTCTGAATCTGATTTTTGTCGCAGAATCGGTAGAAAGCATGGCTTGCAAACTGTGGACCATTGTCATGAATAATCCTCTAGGGCAGTCCAAAATGATAGATGACATGATATTTTATGAAACTAATCACGTTTGATGTCTTTACCTCTGCAAGCAAAACAGCTTCTGCCCACATAGAGAAGTAATCGGTGATTACAAGTATAAACCGGTGTCCCTTAGATGACGGCGGGGTGATTGGTCCAATGACGTCCATTCTCCATGCTTCAAATGGCCAAGAGGCCACTATTGGGTACAAGAATTCGGATGACCGATGTATGAAGTCTATGTAGATCTGACAAGCCCTATAATTCTTTGCATAATCGACCGCATCTGCTACCATCGTAGGCCAGTAATAGCCCATCCGACGGAGACAGTCCTGTAACTTTGGGCCAAGTTGATGAGCCCCGCAAATGCCATCGTGAGCCTCACATAAGGCTTTTTTGGCTTTTACATTTGATAGGCAGCATAGCGGTAGTCCATCGTAGGATCGTTGATATAGCATTTTTGTTTCTGTATCATAGAAGAATCTGAGAGAACGCCTTCTAATTGAAGTTGTTTCTTTCACATTCTCTGGACGAATTCCGTAGACTACAAAGTCGATGAACGGAAGTCTCCAGTCTTGTACGTTATTAGTTATCTGGGCGGAGTAACTCGTACCAAGTTGAACGTTGCTTTTGGGGCAGACCAACTCATGGCCTATCACGTCGACTAGATGATGAGCATGGTTTGGCACCGCCAAGGAAGCGGCGAGGCCTGCTAGGACATCGGCTTTAATTTTTTGGAGCTAGGAACATGTTCTATAAAGAACCCCTCCAAGGTTGCAAAAATGGCAATCATCGTCTGATGATAAGGAACCAGGTCTTCGTTGTGGACCTCGTATGAGCCTCGAATTTGATTAACAATCAACTGCGAGTCACCATATGCTTCTAGGTATTTGACCCCCACTTCTTTTGCAAGTCGGAGCCCGATGACCAGAGCATTATATTTGGCTACATTGTTTGAATATAATTCTGTAAGAGAATATGCCCGATTGACTACCAATCCAGAGGAAGAAATTAATATTATTCCGACTCCAACGACGATATCACCTTGGGGCCCCGTTCTTGAAGCACCGTCGAAGAACATTTTCCAAACGGCATAATGTGAAGTCATGTTTGAGTTAACGACTTCGTCTGGGAATTCTTCATAGATTCTGGCTGTTTCTGAGCCTGGATGGGCTGCTAAGAAGTCGGCCAAGGCTTGACCTTTGACAGCGTTCTGTGGAATGAAAACCATGTCATAGGGGGACAATAATATTGCCCAGTTGGCCAAACGAGAACTGAATGCGCCCAGCTTGGTCATGAGAATCCTGAGGAGGTTGTAACACCCAGTTTCTGGAATGAAGGTATTTTAAAAATTTTGTATTTATTATTATTATTTATTTGTATTTAAATCATATTATAATTTTTGGTAATTTTTAATAATTTTTAAACTATTTAAAAACTTCCTTAAGTCATGACTTGTGATTTTGACGTGCTGTCAGTGAAACCCTAGAGACTGCATGACCTAGAGCCCGACCATGTCATTAGGATATTTAATTATCATTTTAGCCTAGGAATAATTTGGTCATTTTGACTTATTGGAATTATTTAATGATTTATTGAATTGGTGATTCCTAGTTTGGGCTTTGACTTATAGAGACTTGTAGACTAGTCTAGAACCTAACCCTAGCTATTTTAACCCTAGACTAACTTAGGTTAATCTACTTTTAGTCATTAGAAACTAATCTTGGAATAGGAGGATTAGTTTGAGTGAAATCATTTCAAGATTTATGGTTTAATAAAATGACTTATGATTTTATGACTCAATAACTTATGACTTGGCCCATGGCCCATAACTAGAAGCCCTAACCCTAACCAAACCCTAAATGACCAGCCACATAGGGATTCCCACCCTATTTAAACACTTATTCATTAGGGTTGCCTCTTTTTATCATTCCAACACTTGGAGAAAAGAAAAGGTATTGTCCCCCTTCCAAAAATCCTCATAAATCTATTTTAATTCCTTTTTGATCCTAGTCTTTTGCAATAGGTTCTAATTTTTGTATATTTTATAATTTTGGAGGTTAATCTAAGCTTTGGGCTCATTTGGAGGATTTGGCCATCAAGAGGAACACCTCCCATTTGGAGCTTTTCTATACAATTTGCACCTATAGGTAAAACTCCTCAAATTGATTTAAATTTCTGTTTTCTTTGTATTTAGGGCTAGATCTAGGAGTCCCCTAGCTGTCCCTGGAATTTGGCATAATTCGTGTCAGTTTCGTGTCCGTATCGGACACGTATCCATTTGATAGGCTAGGTGTTCGATAGAAAGCCCCTTAGGAATTTATTTTCAATTTTTGAAAATATAATTACATGGATTGGTAGATCTTAGTATGTACATTAAATTTTGTGAAGGGTGTTAGGTATTTCTGTGTCGTTTCGTATCTATTTTTTGTGTTGGACACGCTGTGCACATACGTACACTGTGTCCTGCTACTCGGGCACAATAACTCCCTGTGTAGGACAAGTGGACACGCCATTTTTGGCGAGGATGATGGGGCATAGACTGACATCATCCTCCCAAAAGATGGGGCCCTATGGTTCAGTGTGCGAGGAGAAATCCTCCTCGCACTGGCCGTGCGCGCGCTGTGCCCGCGTGGGATTTGGCTACTGACACGGCTCTAAAGCCAACACGACACGCGTCTAGGACACTGTGCAGGGGCATGCACGTGTAGCCCTACACGTGGCGAACACGTGGGCACGATCATGAGTCGTGTCGTGCCCTGTGTCGTGTCCTAGAGTGACACGCACGCGTGTACGAGCCAGTCCTCACTGTGTATTTAGGATACAATGTTTTATTTTGTTTGGACACTTCGTGTCCACTTTAGTGGACACGAATCATACCCCCTAGACACATGGCACATGGTACACACACCTACATGCCTGTTTGTTCAATTCAATGGTTTGATTTTGGTTTTGAAATATGAAGTTTATGTATCAGTCGGGTTTACATTTATGAACTGATAGTGAATAACTATGAACCTAACTCTGTTTGAGTATTAATTCAGTTTAAATTATGATTATGTAAGATATATTTTAGTTAGTTTTGGTTTTAACCTGAAATTCCTGAGTGTTAACTGAGAAATCCCAATGTCAGAAACCTGAGAACTAAATCCAGGTAAACTGAATGGGGGATGAACCTGAGATAGTTTAGGATATAAACCCTAGATTGAATCGATTAGCTGAGTTAGATTTTAGGTTGTTTGGGTTCGATTGAACTAACAGTAGATGAGAACCTGGTTTTTGAGTCACTGATACATTATTTGCTGTATTTTTTAAAATGTTTTCAATGATTCATTCGATTTCAATAGGAGTTCATACTTTTACCTGAGTTTGATGTTAGTTTCAATTTGGGTTCACAGTTGGCTCAGGTATAATGGGAGAACTGGGATTAGTGTTCAGATGGCTAGAGTTCAGTTGCAGGCCCTGGGCAGTGCCATTGGCTACTGCAGTGAATTTGGGCCAATTGACATTGTCTGCTCTATCAAGCAGTGCATGTTGCATACCAAATTCAGGTAGGAGCAGTGAGCATTGGCTATTGGCCCTTGTGTTTGAGAAATGTGGGGTGCAGTACAGTAGGAGTAGAGGAAGCCATTAGGTAATTTGAGAGTGTGTTCAAAGGGGAATACACCCAGCAGTGAAGAAAGGGGATGCATATGTGAGCTATCACATGGGGGATTTGAGAGTTAGGAGGTTAAGTGTAGTGGTTGGCTAGTGAGGGATCATGTGTGTCTCAGTTTTAGTAAGTTGAATGTGGGTATCAGGAGTATCAGAAATTACTGAGATTGGTATCTTTCAATGAGAATGAAATTTTGAATTAGATTCGGGGCTTAATGTATGAAAACTGTTTTCTTTTTCTGAAAACTGTCGATTCCATTGTAATTGCTCACTGATTATTGGTTAAATTGAAAAACCTAAGATTTGCCAACTAGTTGGACACTCAACTGTCACAGACACTCACACACACAGATTTTTCCTACACCATTAACACACACACTGTTTTGGTGAACTGAAACTGAGACACCACTATACACACACATAACACCCTTTCCCTTTCTCTGTGTAACAGACCACAATCCCTTTGATTGTTGCAGTTGAGTTGATGTTTTGGGTTTAGCTAATTGGGATAGGTATATTTTGATATTGATGTGTATTTGTTAGGTTGTATTATGTATGTGGGGTTTGTAGTGAGGATATCGGAGATTGAGTAGAGATGTGCTTGTGTTAAAGTCTGGGAGTGAAAGAGGGATATTAGGTATCTGTGTTAAGCATGTGTAGGCAAGATTTACATATGACCAAGTATCATAGTAAGGAGACAACGTGTAGTATTAGGAAGATAAGTTGGGCATATGGGCTAAGTAGTTGGAAGCTAGATTTATAGATAAATAAATGAATAGTTAGATGAACATTGGAGGCATTGCAATATGAGAATTAGAGTGGATGTACTAGGGTATGTTATAAAAATAGGTAAATACTATGAGTGTGGGATATAGGTAAATGAATAAGGTTAAGGTATAAGGTAAGGGGAAGGAGTTGACCTTTGACCTAGAATTAGTCTATGAATATAGGAGAATGCCATAAGCATTGGAGTATAGGTGATATAGGTTATGGCTTGTGGTGTCATGGTATAGGACTGTATATATGATAGGTAGGTTGATTATTGCATGATAGTGCATAAGTGCACAGTATGTGTATAGATATAAGTTGGCCTAATCTAGACAGGTATAGAAGGAATACAACTTAGTGTGGCCTACTACAGGCTAGAAAACCCACATGTAGCTTAAATTGACTTAGTTGACTTGTATAGCCCAGTTTTGATGTGTGTTTGCTAGTCTAGGCTTGGTTGGGCCTAGTGAGACTTGACTAGACTAGGATTGACCTAGTTTGACTATCGTAGTTGACTTGGGTCGACCAGAGTTGACCAAGTTTGACTTGGACCTAGTTTGACCTAGACAGTTGACCAGGTTTGACTTAGAGTTGACTTTGACCTAGATTGGCCTAGAAATTAGTAGATTGCATCATAATCATCATTTACCTTGTTTTAAACACATTATAACCCATATTACTCTGTTTAGGACATTGTGACTCTGGTGCAGGCATCTGATATTACACTACTCTTCTCAGAGTAGCAGGCGAGTACATTCTCTGATAGTTCTTTCATTTATTTGATGATTACTGTGATTCAGTTCTTGTATAGTTCTATTTGATTCTCTGTCACAATATGTATTAATATGTTAGATTCATTTACTCGTAATACATGTACTTGATTTGTCTAACCCTATTACTCGAATCACTCACAAGACTCATCTATTCGAAACACCTACAAGTATTAAATGTACAAATCATACAAGAATCATCATTACAAGAACGATAGCCATCGCTGCTGGGCCCGGTATGCGATGTGCCGTATTCAACAAAAATTACCAAACAAGAATGATAGCCATCGCCGCTTGGCCGAGCGTGCGATGTGCCGTATTACAAGAATGATAGCCATCACCGCTTGGCCGAGCGTGCGATATGTCGTACTCATTACAAGAATCACCTACAAGGATTAGTGTACAAGAATCTTACAAGAATCACTTCACTCAAATCATTGAGAAGAATCATCTACTAGAATCATCATATACAAGAATCATTTACTAGACTCAATTATATTAGACTCACATTGGGATTACACTCAACTTACATTGTACAAACTGGACTTATAACATGTTACTCTAATTCATCTAGATCTTATTTTACAGTCTTCTTTGCCATCATTCTTCTTTTATTTCATTACCCTACTTTCCTTGTACCTTTGCTATTTTTCTACATCATTACCTGTATAAAACTGCCATCATCAATATAACTGTCTATAACTGTTTTATAGTATTTGTCATTACTTGGATTTTTTGGATGAGATGTGCTCGTTCCTGTCCTGACTGGACCTGTTGAAAATTTTATAGATGATTGCCCTGAGGACACATGCCCTACATATTACGGACCAGGAGACGGGTCAGCTATCTTTGGCCCCGACACTCAGGAGTGTTCATGATTTAGTTTAGTAGACTGGCATCTGTTTTTCATTTAGAGCTTGTTGTATAGAATTGAGACTTGAGATGTATTGAGATTGTTCGAGATGTTATTATTTCAGTAGTTATTGTTGTCTTCAATTTCTTAGTTATATTTCTGTGTTATCTTATCGTGCTTAGACTGTGATTGAGTTACACCATATCTTATACTTATCCTCCGTTCGGAGTTGATCATGATGAGTACATTATATACTGCATGAGTTGATGGTTAGTTAGGGACTTAGAACAGCGTTCTACTGCCGACACTGTGGCGTAGGCTGGACGTCGTTACGTACTCGTACCCTCACAGTGGGTGCGGGTCGTGACACATTTTTAGTGGTGGCCCATGCAGGTCGAGAGTCGCATTAGTGTGATATCGTGGTAGTACGGTGACTTAGTTTTACTGCTGCGAGCCTGCGATAGGACTGAGAGATAGGCTTTAACGGAGAGATTACTCAATCACAGTTAGGACTACTTGAGAGATTCCTGGACGACCCTTGAGAATCTCATTATGAACTTCAAATTGAAAATCCTTTTCCTCTTGTTTTGATTCACCCTCACTCCTTGATGTTTAAAGAATCTTAGACTATTAACTTCCTTCATCGTATCCTTACTTATATTTTATCTATCTTATGTTGCTAATTTAGCACCAGTTTGCGAGCTTATCTTATTCGAGCTTGATCATGACATATTTTATTGGGGGCTGGCACCCACTAACATATTGTCTAATCAGAACCGGTGCATGATGGTCTGATCAACCTATTGCACTTTGGTTCGCTTTTCATATGTTATTCTATGTGGAGGGAGACATAGTTAAATTTGCCTTAGAGTCTCATCCACGACAGCTTTGGCAACTCTCTATGAATTATTTCCATCGCCTATGAACCACGTATTGTACTTAATAGCATCGTCTTTGAACTCTTTATTGTTTTGCCTCTCGCATATTTCAGAAAGAAAAGGCACTGTGCTTGATAGATCAACCCAAGGTATCATGTTTAGTTTCCCTATCCAAAGGAGGAAATTGACTTATTTCTATATCTTTGCATCATCCCTTAAATTCTAATTCCTTGATCGTGACCAGTCGACCGGGTCATCCTCCTTATCATCCAGTGTTTGGGGTCTTATTCAATTGAATTAATTCAATTGTGACAAGGATATCAAATCTTGGATACTCGTGCTCAGGCTTCAATGGCCTCGTTCTCCATCTTGTCCAAACTTTGATATATCCTGAAATTGATCAAGTTAGATCGTGCAGGGACTAAATCTTCTTTTATATATTGTATTGTTGAATTTCAATGCTATTGACACTCGTGCCTTAAACCTTCGATTTTGATCATCTTTCGAAGGGCAATCCTTCATAATTAATTCCTAGTTGTCCTTACCAGTTTCATATAGGATGGTAGACTGTCCCTTTGTACCTCCTTTTGAGGGAGCTAGGCCACCTGTAGCTCAGCACCAGAGGGGTGGAGCTTTACGATGGCGGTCGAGGAGACCGACGCTGCAGGTGATGGGTTAGCAGGGTTGTCATTCTCATTCTTCCTCCCCACTTTCCTGTGTGATTCCATTAGTACCTGTCAGGATATAGTTGTGATTGCTAGATATTGTAGCTACCCTGTTCGAGACCGTAGAATCACGACCAGTAGGACAGTATTGCATGTTATCTTTGACTTTGATTGTTGGGGGTTTGACCTAGTAGGGATACGGTCATTTTAATTTCGAAGACAAAATTTTTCTAAGGTGGGTAGGATTGTAACACCCAGTTTCTGGAATGAGGGTATTTTTAAAATTTTGTATTTATTCTTATTATTTATTTGTATTTAAATTACATTATAATTTTTGGTGATTTTTAATAATTTTTAAACTATTTAAAAACTGCATTAAGTCATGACTTGTGATTTTGACGTGCTGTCAGTGAAACCCTAGAGACTGCATGACCTAGAGCCTGACCATGTCATTAGGATATTTAATTATCATTTTAGCCTTGGGATAATTTGGTCATTTTGACTTATTGGAATTATTTAATGATTTATTGAATTGGTGATTCCTAGTTTGGGCTTTGACTTATAGAGACTTGTAGACTAGTCTAGAACCTAACCCTAGCTATTGTAACCCTAGACTAACTTAGGTTAACCTACTTTTAGTCATTAGAAACTAATCTTGGAATAGGAGGATTAGTTTGAGTGAAATCATTTCATGATTTATGGTTTAATGAAATGACTTATGATTTCATGACTCAATGACTTATGACTTGGCCCGTGGCCCATAACTAGAAGCCCTAACCCTAACCAAACCCTAAATGACCAGTCACATAGGGATTCCCACCCTATTTAAACACTTATTCATTAGGGTTGCCTCTTTTTATCATTCCAACACTTGGAGAAAAGAAAAGGTATTGTCCCCCTTCCAAAAATCCTCATAAATCCATTTTAATTTCTTTTTGATCCTAGTCTTTTGCAATAGGTTCTAATTTCTATATATTTTATAATTCTAGAGGTTAATCTCAGCTTTGGTCTCATTTGGAGCATTTGGCCATCAAGAGGAACACCCCCCATTTGGAGCTTTTCCATACAATTTGCACCTATAGGTAAAACTCCTCAAATTGATTTAAATTTCTGTTTTTTTTGCATTTAGGGCTAGATCTAGGAGTCCCCTAGCTATCCCTGGAATTTGGGCACAATTCGTGTCAGTTTCGTGTCCGTATCGAACACGTAACCATTTGATAGGCTAGGTGTTCGATAGAATGCCCCTTAGGAATTTATTTTCGATTTTTGAAAATGTAATTACATGGATTGGTAGATCTCAGAATGTATATTAAATTTTGTGAAGGGTGTTAGGTATTTCTGTGTCGTTTCGTATCCATTTTTTGTGTTGGACACGCTGTGCACACACGTACACTGTGTCCTGCTACTCGGCACAATAACTCCCTGTGTAGGACACGTGGACATGCCATTTTTGGCGAGGATGATGGGGCATAGACTGACATCATCCTCCCAAAAGATGGGGCCCTATGGTTCAGTGTGCGAGGAGAAATCCTCCTCGCACTGGCCGCACTGGCCACGCGCGCGCGCTGTGCACGCGTAGGATTTAGCCACTTACACGACTCTAAAGCCGACACGACACGCGTCTAAGATATTGTACAGGGGCTTGCACGTGTAGCCCTACACGTGGTGAACACGTGGGCACGATCACGAGTCGTGTCGTGCCCTGTGTCGTATCCTAGAGTGACGCGCACGCGTGCACGAGCCAGTCCTAACTGTGTATTTAGGATACAATGTTTTATTTTGTTTGGACACTTCGTGTCCACTCTAGTAGACACGAATCATAGCCCCTAGACACATGGCACATGGTACACACACCTACATGCCTGTTTGTTCAATTCAATGGTTTGATTTTGGTTTTGAAATGTGAAGTTTATGTATCAGTCGGGATTACATTTATGAACTGATAGTGAATAACTATGAACCTAACTCTGTTTGAGTATTAATTCAGTTTAAATTATGATTATGTAAGATATATTTTAGTTAATTTTGGTTTTAACCTAAAATTACTGAGTGTTAACTGAGAAATCCCAATATCAGAAACCTGAGAACTAAATCCAGGTAAACTGAATGGGGGATGAACCTGAGATAGTTCAAGATATGAACCCTGGATTTAATCGATTAGCTGAGTTAGATTTTAGGTTGTTTGGGTTCAATTGAACTAACAGTAGATGGGAACCTGGTTTTTGAGTCACTGATACATTGTTTGCTGTTTTTTTAAATGTTTTCAATGATTCATTCGATTTCAATAGGAGTTCATACTTTTACCTGAGTTTGATGTTAGTTTCAATTTGGGTTCGCAGTTGGCTAAGGTATAATAGGAGAACTGGGATTAGTGTTCAGATGGCTAGAGTTCAGCTGCAGGCCCTGGGCAGTGCCATTGGCTACTGCAGTGAATTTGGGCCACTTGACATTGCCTGCTCTATCGAGCAGTGCATGTTGCATGCCAAATTCAGGTAGAAGCAGTGAGCATTGGCTATTGGCCCTTGTGTTTGAGAAATGTGGGGTGCAGTACAGTAGGAGTAGAGGAAGCCATTAGGTAATTTGAGAGTGTGTTCAAAGGGGAACACACCCAGCAGTGAAGAAAGGGGATACATATGTGAGCTATCACATGGGGGATTTGAGAGTTAGGAGGTTAAGTGTAGTGGTTGGCTAGTGAGGGATCATGTGTGTCTCAGTTTTAGTAAGTTGAATGTGGGTATCAGGAGTATCAGAAATTACTGAGATTGGTATCTTTCAATGAGAATGAAATTTCGAATGAGATTCGGGGCTTAATGTGTGAAAACTGTTTTCTTTTTCTGAAAACTGTCGATTCCATTGTAATTGCTCACTGATTATTGGTTAAATTGAAAAACCTGAGATTTGCCAACTAGTTGGACACTCATCTGTCACAGACACTCACACACAGATTTTTTCTACACCATTAACACACACACACTATTTTGGTGAACTGAAACTGAGACACCACTATACACACACATAACACCCTTTCCCTTTCTCTGTGTAACAGACCACAATCCTTTTGATTCTTGCAGTTGAGTTGATGTTTTGGGTTTAGCTAATTGGGATAGGTATATTTTGATATTGATGTGTATTTGTTAGGTTGTATTATGTATGTGGGGTTTGTAGTGAGGATATCGGAGATTGAGTAGAGATGTGCTTGTGTTAAAGTCTGGGAGTGAAAGAGGGATATTAGGTATCTGTGTTAAGCATGTGTAGGCAAGATTTACATATGACCAAGTACCATAGTAAGGAGACCACATGTAGTATTAGGAAGATAAGTTGGGCATATGGGCTAAGTAGTTGGAAACTAGATTGATAGATAAATAAATGAATAGTTAGATGAACATTGGAGGCATTGCAATGTGAGAATTAGAGTGGATGTACTAGGGTATGTTATAGAAATAGGTAAATACTAAGAGTGTGGGATATAGGTAAATGAATAAGGTTAAGGTATAAGGTAAGGGGAAGGAGTTGACCTTTGACCTAGAATTAGTCTATGAATATTGGAGAATGCCATAAGCATTGGAGTATAGGTGATATAGGTTATGGCTTGCGGTGTCATGGTATAGGACTGTATATATGATAGGTAGGTTGATTATTGCATGATAGTGCATAAGTGCACAGTATGTGTAAAGATATAAGTTGGCCTAATCTAGACAGGTATAGAAGGAATACAACTTAGTGTGGCCTACTACAGGCTAGAAAATCCACATGTAGCTTAAATTGACCTAGTTGACTTGTATAGCCCAGTTTTGATGTGTGTTTGCTAGTCTAGGCTTGGTTGGGCCTAGTGAGACTTGACTAGACTTGGATTGACCTAGTTTGACTATCGTAGTTGACTTGGGTCGACCAGAGTTGACCAAGTTTGACTTGGACCTAGTTTGACCTAGACAGCTGACCAGGTTTGACTTAGAGTTGACTTTGACCTAGATTGGCCTAGAAATCATGTAGATTGCATCATAAACATCATTTACCTTGTTTTAAACACATTATAACCCATATTACTCTGTTTAGGACATTGTGACTCTGGTGCAGGCATCTGATATTATACTACTCTTCTCAGAGTAGCAGGCGAGTACATTCTCTGATAGTTCTTTTATTTATTTGATGATTACTGTGATTCAGTTCTAGTATAGTTCTATTTGATTCTCTGTCACAATATGTATTAATATGTTAGATTCATTTACTCGCAATACATGTACTTGATTTGTCTAACCCTATTACTCGAATCACTCACAAGACTCATCTATTCGAAACACCTACAAGTATTAAATGTACAAATCATACAAGAATCATCATTACAAGAACGATAGCCATCGCTGCTGGGTCCGATATACGAGGTGCCGTATTGAACAAGAATCACCAAACAAGAATGATAGCCATCGCCGCTTGGCCGAGCGTGCGATGTGCAGTATTACAAGAATGATAGCCATCACCGCTTGGCCGAGCGTGCGATGTGCCATACTCATTACAAGAATCACCTACAAGGATTAGTGTACAAGAATCTTACAAGAATCACTTCATTCAAATCATTGAGAAGAATCATCTACTAGAATCATCATGTACAAGAATTATTTACTAGACTCAATTGTATTAGACTCACATTGGGATTACACTCAACTTACATTGTACAAACTGGACTTAACATGTTACCCTAGTTCAGCTAGATCTTATTTTACAGTCTTCTTTGCCATCATTCTTCTTTTATTTTATTACCTTACTTTCCTTGTACCTTTGCTATTTCTCCACATCATTACCTGTATAAAACTGCCATTATCATCAATATAACTGTCTATAACTGTTTTATAGTATTTGTCATTACTTGGATTTTCAGGATGAGATGTGCTCGTTCCTGTCCTGACTGGACCTGTTAAAATTTTTACAGATGATTGCCCTGAGGACACATGCCCTACATATTACGGATCAGGAGACGGGTTAGCTACCTTTGGCCCCGACACTCAGGAGTGTTCGGGATTTAGTTTAGTAGACTGGCATATGTTTTTCATTTAGAGCTTGTTGTATAGAATTGAGACTTGAGATGTATTGATATTGTTCGAGATGTTATTATTTCAGTAGTTATTGTTGTCTTTAATTTCTTAGTTATATTTCTGTGTTATCTTATCGTGCTTAGACTGTGATTGAGTTACACCATATCTTATACTTGTCCTCTGTTTGGAGTTGATCATGATGAGTATATTATATGCTGCATGAGTTGATGGTTAGTTAGGGACTTAGAACAGCGTTCTACCGCCAATACTGCGGCGTAGGCTGAGCGTCGTTACGTACTCGTACCCTCACAGTGGGTGTGGGTCGTGACAGAGGTTAACTCGTGAGCCAATATGGATGGTCTGCCCTGTCATATAGTGTCGTGTTTTCTGAATAGTGAACACAAAGGCAAGGAGTTTCTCCTCCACGGCGGTGTACCTATGCTCCGGCCCCACCATCATTCGACTGAGGTAATAGATGGCTTGTTCGTACACCACATCATTGTTCTGCGCTAGCAAGACGCCGATGGAGTGTTCTATTGCCCATACGTAGACCAGGAATGGCTTTCTGGTGATCGGGGCTACTAGAACTGACGGATTCGACAAGTATTCCTTAATGTCATCAAAGGCGCGTTGATATTCTTCATTCCATACGAAAGCGAAGCCTTTCTTCATGAGTTGTATGAATGGTTGACATCGTCCAGAGAGGTTAGATATGAACCTCATGATGTAGGCTAATCTTTCCTGAAGGCCTCGGAGTTCATAGAGGTTCCTCGGTGGACTCATTTCTAGGATTGCTTTTGTCTTGTCGGGGTCTATATGAATGCCCCGGAAAGTAATGACAAAGCCTAAGAATTTCCTGCTGGACACGCCTAGGAAGGATTTGGTGGGGTTCATCTTTAGATTGTGCGCTCGTATGAGATCGAACACTGTCCTCAAATCTTGTAAGTGATCATTCTTAGAGCAACTTTTGGCGGCAATGTCATCAACGTAACACTCCACCGTCTTACGCCGGTGGTCTCCGAAGATGGCACTCATAGCTCTTTGATATGTAGTACCGACGTTCTTTAGGCCGAAGGACATGACTGTGTAACAATATACGTCGATCGGTGCTCGAAATGACGTATGCTTCTCATCATCAGGAGACATTTTGATTTGATTGTACCCCAAAAAGCCATCCATAAAGGACATGCGCTTGAAGCCACACGTAATATCGATCATTATGTCTGTGATCGAAAGATAGAATTCATCCTTAGGACATGCCACATTCAGATTACGGAAGTCGATGCAAATTCGGATCTTCCCGTTCTTCTTGATAATGGGTACTATATTAGCTACCCAGTCTGGGTGTTGCTCCTCGAGGATGAAGCCGCTAGCTATAAGCTTGTTTACTTCCGCTTCATTGGAGTTCGTGATATCTGGACGGAACTGCCGTTGCTGTTGTTTGACTGATTTTGCGTCTGGGTGAATATTGAGCTTATAAAGTTCCATCTTGGGGTTTAGCCATGGCATATCTTCATAGCTCCAGGCGAAGATGTCGATATATTCTCTGACGAGTTACAACAGCGACTCCCACTCATCGTCCGTCAGGCTTTTACTGATGAAGATTGGCTTCGAGGAGGATCCATCATCGAGGTCAACTTGCATGACCTCATCTTCAGTGGGAGGGTATCGTAGTTCAAAGCGCTTCTCCTACTGTACATCCAGCTGTTGGTCCTATGGCTCCAATTCAATGGATTCGGGCAGATCTTCCTCTTCTTCCTGAATGTCAGCAGATGCCATGTTGACAGACAATGTCTGCCTGAATATATCTCCAATGCTATCATCGGAATCGTATATAGGCGATTCAGATGAGTGAGAATGCCACTCGTACTCCTCATCGGAGATCTCGGACGTTGTTGCTGGTGTAACATAACCAAGTCCATGTCTGGACTTTTTGTAATAATCCTGAAGTTTTCCAGCAGGGACTGACAGTTGCAGAGGCGATCGCCAGCCGTTGCCATAATTCAGACCTGGGGTAGTCTCCATGTCGTACCCTTGCTTTTGTATGAAGTACTTAGCTCGGGAACTATATAGGTAGAGCGACAATCTTCCAGTGTCGGGTTTGAGATCGAACTCTTCTGGCATGAAAGGTTGAGAACCTTCTTTTCGGCCAAAGATGATTGTGTGATCGTCTATTCTTCTGCCAGGGACAAGGAAGTAGGCACCTCTAATGGGAGTAAGTCAGTTTACGGTATAGACGGTTGTCACCTGTGTGTGCAGGTTAATATCCAGACCGTGCTCCATAGCATACATTAGATTAAGCTTATTACACTCAGGATAGTTCAACGACAACCTTTTATTGATGAAATAAGGTATTCTGTCGAGATGAATTACATCATCGGCAGAGGGACTATCAACATGTGCAACCAGATATTTTGCGAGCTCTGCCTCCTCTTTAGCTACCCCCTACGTGACCGGAGGCTAGGACGACGCCTTGGGCAGCTTGACCACCAAGGGTTCTGCTTGTGGCATCGACTTGCCTGAGGGCCTCGAATCAATACTCGGCTGCCGGTTCGTCTTGGGGAGGAGGATAACCATCGGCTCGACAGAGGACTTTGCATCTTCCATTTACTTTTGACTGGATTTCGGCAATCGGATCACCATCGGCTCTACGACGAGTTTTGGCTCCTGGATAGAACTCTGGAGTCGAATGACCATTGGTTCCAACTGCGTAGCTGGGGCGGGGGAACCGGGCACCTCTTTATGCAAAGTGGCGACAAGGGGTACGGCTTTGCCCGATTTACGGGTTTGGAGACGGATTTTAAGAGGTTCCTTTGACCCTGTTGTGACCTCCAGTTCATTTTGTGTTCACTCGTTATTTATGTGGTTTTTGGATTCCTTATATAGACACGCCTCAGAAGAATAGTAAGACTCAACCCCTTTGAAGGGATCGGTGTCGACGAATTTTGTCTTTACCAAGTCGTGCTTACCGACATACTTGAAGCACTAGTGGAGCGTGGATGGCACGATCATATAGTCATGTATCCACGGACGCCCTAAGTGGATATTATAGGACGTATCTGCGTCTATGACGTAGCAGGTAACTTCCGTCCTCAGATCGTCGATCTGATATTTCAAGCGGATCTTCCCAAGGGATAGCTTCTTCTCGAGTTAAAACCGCTAATGGCAGTGTTGGTCGATGCTAGCCGGTGCATAGGGATGCCCAGGAGTTGAAGCAAACTTTTTGGAATGATGCTTATTGACGAGCCAGGATCGATGTGCATCCAATCGACCTTGATGTCGCCTATGTATCTAGTGTAGTACAAGGGACGATCATGCAAGTTGGTCTTGATTAACATGTCCTGTGGGGTGAATACGATGTTGGGCATTGCATCTGCACAATTGCTGCCTTGGAGATCTGTTGACGAGTTCTCCTCTGTAGGCTTGACCTGGGCTAAGTAGGCGTCAATATTCTGGAGTGCTTCGCTCAATGCAACGCGAAGATCCTTGGAGAGCCTTAGGAGTTCACATAATGACAACTTTGTTGGCGTATTAGCCAGTTGTGCTAGTATGTCAAAGTTGTAAGGTCTCTCCAGCCCCTGAGGTGTGTCCTTATGGAGCGGCTTGTCGAAGCAGGTTTCCTTCGGCTTGGATCTGTCCGTCGGTAGAGGCTGAGATGGCCCCAGAACATCAGTAGCAGGCAGCGTTGTCGGCTGAAGGTCTTCGACTGAATTACCCAGAGCGGGCTGGAATTGTGCACCAGACTGGGTAACAACGACCGCCGTCTCCTCAGCTTTGATCGAGATTGTATGGCAGGATCTGGACTTCCTACCCTTTTTTTTGCTATTTAAGGATGGCACCGCCTGGGTAACTTCAGGCACTAAGTCCGGGTGGACCCACATGACCTCTCCTCGTGACGTGGTAAGAGGCACCAATCCAGTCGTCTGGTCCCGTACAGGTGGAAGGTTAGTAACCTCCATCGTTGCCCGAGGAACATATACTACCCCGTCTTGAGTTTTTGTTAGGGGAAAGTCGACGAACTAAACAGATACCATATTTGCAGCCACGGTAACCTCTTCGAAATCCAGCGACAGAGCATTAGGGTTGATGAGGTTCTGGATGTAACGCTTTAATGTGAAGCACTCCTGCGTAGGGTGGTAGACATAAAGGTGGAAGTGATAATACATCAGATCCTCGATCTTCGCTGGTCGAGGCTCGCACTCTACATCACGGAGTCGGATCCTACCCGCCTTCAGGAGCATGTCGAAGATAGGCTTGACATGGCTATCTTCAAAAGAGTATGTCATCTCCTTGGGCTTCGGAGCTTCTGCTTGCTTTTGTTCAGGCTTTTTGGTCGTACCAGCAACCATGGCCTGTTTGCCTTTGGTGTCCCTGTTATTAGCGGTGCCGCCACTGTTGTTGTTATTGGAGGTGGTACCGGAACGTTTGCCTTTGTCGTCTTCATCTGGGATGTGTAATCCCAGCTGGCGAGTCTTCTTTAACTTCGCCTCCGTATTTGTAGCACTTATTATAAAAGTCGTCCAATCCCTGAATTGATCTTCGCCCATCCAGAGGCTGATTGCAGGAAGCAACTTCTTTTTGCAGATTTCAATCAAGGAGCTTTCAGGATTGCCTTGGAGTAATCTTATCGCGGTTTGGCAAAACCGCTCGATGTAGTTTCTCGTCAGCTCCCTTTATCTCTTAACAACGTCTGTGAGAGACGATATTGTCACATCATGCTCCACTTCATAGAACCTTTCCAGGAACATGTGTTTGAAGCCGTCGAAGGAATGGATGCAGTTGTCTGGGAGGTTATGGTACCAGTCGAACGTGATTTCTTCTAATGCTCCGATAAATAATCATGTGAGGATGGCATCACTATACGACAAGTGGTCTGTTGTGACCTCAAAATAAGTCATGTACCGGCTAGCAGAGGTCTTTCCGTCATATGAACAGATATGAAACGGTTTGTACCGTGGAGGAAAAGAAATGTCTCTCTATGCAACGGAATACGACTGTCGTATTCTGAGGTTCCGGAAGGAGTCTCGAGCATTGAACATTGCCCGAAGCTCCTGGACTTCTCTCCTTGCCTCCCTGGCCTCATCTGCAGCTAAGAGAGTGGATACTCCAGAAGGATTGTCGCCCAGAGGATGAGCGGTCGTGTTTGAGTCCGCGTTGATTGCGGGGCCCAAACTTGTTTGCCCAGGTGTCCTTGCTGGTTGAGTCGGCAAGACAGCTTTGAGCTCGTCTACTGACTTGACCAAGGTTAGGATCATGGCTTCAAGTGCTTCTAGACGTTGTCGTTCACTAGGCCCTTCGTGATCATCTCCTGCCATAAACACTGTCCGTACATGGGGAGAGACAAATGAGACCGTAGAGGACGTGATTTTCGTGTCATACCCACGTACAGAGAAATCGTCGGGGAATGTCGGAATGTCTTCTTCCTCGGACTCGGAAGGGGTGCTACCTCCTGTGCAGGAAGGTACATCGTCTTGGTGAAGGCGGTCACCCTCGGGAACGTCCAAGTCTATTGTATAATTCCAGTGGATCGCTACCCCCTGCGCATCCTCTTGGAACACCGTATTGCTGCATATGTTCAGGGGACTACCACCCCCAGCTTCGTTCACCCCCAAGGACCCCGAGGATGCGCCCTCGGGTGTTGGAAGCTTCTTTCTGGAATGGGTGCCTAGGTAGACACCCCATGTGGTTGTCGGCGACAATCCTCCAGATGAAAGTTTCTTTGTCGTGCTGGCTGAGGTTGGCGAGCTGGAAGAGTCTGTCTTCTTTCCTCCTTTGCCGGCAGGAACCTTTCGAATTGAATTACAGGGGGAAAAAGAAAATTCTTCGTCTCCTAAAATTTGTACTTGCTTCTCGAGTTGTCATCGGACAGGTGCTGGCTGGTGCAGTCGTTGGAAGACGGACTGCCGGTCCTTGGGTGCTGCCGACTTATCGCAACAACAGTTGATGACAACTTGGGTACAGTGATGTCCTAGAGAGGGCTCACCGCATGCCAAGGTTGCCTCTCTCTTCTTGCATTTGTGGATGAGTACTTCTCGCAAGTCTAGGGCAGATTGATCTACCTTTGTATCTGTTTTGTGGGTCCGGGTATCCTGAGCGTACGGGTGCGTCGGTATCATATTTGCTCCCTGATCTGAGGCTAGTAAAAGTACTTGCTCTCGATCGTTGTAGGGAGACTTTTGGGGCCTGTCTTGTCCGTTTTCTGCAGAGGACTGGACATGGGAGGTTCTGTACAACGTTCCATCAGGGTCCCGTATAATAGTTAACGGAACCCGCTGACGTCTAGTAGATTGGACAGTTGACTCGGCTTGTTCAGCCTGCACTGCCTTAGACTTCTTCGACTTAGCACCCGAAGGTTCGTAGTAAGAAGAGTCCAAGTTGGAAGCTTCAACATTATCCATTGGCCGTATGGGGTCTAGTCTGCATGAGAGACGATCAAAGACAGAGCTTTTGATAGAGCCGCATGGGGCATCCTGTTGGCTGTCAGGATTGGCTGTCGCATAGGCTATCTGTCTGCGGCTAGGATTGGCTGCCGTATAGGAACTCTGCCCGCGACCAGGATTGGTTGCCGCATAGGAAGTTTGCTTGCGGCCAGGTTTGGCTGCCGTATAGACAGTCTTCCCGCGGCCAGGATTGGCTGCCACATAGGCAATTTGCCTGTGGCCACCTTCCTTATGCAGCCTCTTCTTAGACCGTATGAGTTTCCCTTGTACCCCAAAATTCCAGCATCATAGTGTTTTCTTCTGCCGGATTTGGGGACAGCGAGGTCCTCTAGGGTTTGAAGCGAGGCCGCATGGGAGCTTTAGCCATCGTCTTGAGTGGCGAGAGGAGTTTCTTCCAGAGCCTGGCGTGTGAGCTCTTTTCGGGTTGGCTCACTTCTGTACTGGACTGGTGCTCCCATCGGAGAGCATTTCATCGAATGCTTGTTGATCGAAGCGAACAAGAAGCATCTGCTGAGTAGAGTCGAGCTTGGACGTGTCGGATTGTGTCACCAATTTCTCATCAGTGGACAAAGAAGTCCCCAACAGAGTCGCCATCGTATTTGCCATTAATTATCAAAAACAAGAACTACAGGGGAACTTAGATTTGATTACAAACTTGAAAGTACAACAAAAAGCCAAGAATGAAATCCTAGGAAATAATCTAAGTACAATTGTGTAGTTTTGATTCTGAGGGGTGACAGAGGAGGCTCGGGAGAAGTTTAGGAATTCTGCCTTACTCTGTGGACTATCTGACACGATCTTTGCTCTTGAGAAAATTGTCAGCCTCTAGCAAGGATGCAATACCCTGCTATTTATAGTGATTTCTGAATAAAACATATTTTGGGCCACATAGATGGCCACGTGGCTGTAACAGCACACGAGGACTCGGTCTTTGGCTGCCAGCTGGAGGATTTGTTGAGATTTCTTTGTTGCAGCAAATTTGGGTTGTTGAAACTTGGCCAACTTGTCATATGTCCCCCACAGAGTAGAGCCTGAATCGTTTTGGTCGCATAGTGGCCTTAGGAGCCTTTCTTCTGCGGCTCGGCTCGGCTCCACTTGGCCGCATGGGATCTTCGGGAGCATTCCTTCTGCGACTTGGTTTCACTTGGCCGCATGGGATCTTCGAGAGCCTTGCTTCTGCGGCTCGAGTCCACTTAGCCGCATGAGGTCTCCAGGAGCCTTGCTTCCGTGTCTCGGCTCTACTTGGCAGTATGGGATCTTCGGGAGCCTTTCTTTTGCGGCTTGGTTTCACTTGGCCGTATGGGATCTTCGAGAGCTTTGCTTCTGCGGCTCGAGTCCACTTAGCAGCATGAGGTCTCCCGGAGCCTTGCTTCTGCGGCTCGACTCCACTTGGCCGTATGGGATCTTCGGAAGCATTCCTTCTGCGGCTCGAGTCCACTTAGCCGCATGAGGTCTCTAGGAGCCTTGCTTCTGTTGCTCGAGTCCACTTGACCATATGGGGTCTCTAAGAGCCTTGTTTCTATGGCTCGAGGCCACTTGGCCGCATGGGGTCTTCGGGAGCCTTGCTTCTGCGGCTCGAGTCCACTTGGCCTCATGGGGTCTCCAGGAGCCTTGCTTCTGCGGCTCGAGTCCACTTGGCCGCATGGGGTCTCCAGGAGCCTTGCTTCTGCGGCCTGGATCAACTTGGCCGCATAACGCCTATGCGATCAGCAACGATTTTGAGAGAATTTTGTTTGTCTCTTTTTTGACTTCTCAATGAAGATGATTTGACCAATCCTCCTACTTGACGAGTGCTAGCACTGCGAATTATGGATCTTCTTATTCGAAGAAGATTTGACGATGAACTCCCTCAAAAGATTTTGATGCGATGGGCTGAGACAATGCGCCTAACTGAGACATCTGAGTAATGCGTCTAGTTGAGAGTAGGCCTTTACGAAGTCTTCAATTGGTATCATGCTTTCGAGATGATGTCGGAAAGGTACAGCAGGTTGCGGTCGCTGGAACACAGACTGCCTTCGTGGTGGAGCCACTGTCTTATGGCAGCAGCAGTTGATGGCGACTTGGGTGCAGTGATGTCTTGGAAAGGGCTCATCGCACGCCAAGGTTTTTTCTCTCTCCTTGTGTTTGTGAATGACCAATTCTCGCAAGTCAAGAGCAGATTGATCTACCTTTACATCCGTATTGTGGGCCCGGGTATCCCGAGCGCCCGAGTGCGTAGGTGTTATATTTGCTCCCTGATCTGAGGCTAGTAAAAGTACTTGCTCTTGATCGTTGTAGGGAGACTTTTGGGCATATTTGCTCCCTGATCTGAGGCTAGTAAAAGCACTTGATCTCGATCGTTGTAGGGAGACTTTTGGGACCTACCCTATTCGTTTGCCGTAGAGGGTTGGACACGGGAGGTTCTATATGACTTTCCATTAGGGGCCCGTATAACAGTTAACGGTACCCGCTGACGATCAGCAGATTGGACAGTTGACTGGACATGTTGAGCCCGCACTGCCCTAGACTTCTTCGACTTAGCACCCGAAGGTACATAGTAAGAAGGGTCCAAGTTGTTGCCTTGGATTTCTTAGTACTAGCCCGTGAAGGTGCATAGTACTCAGCATCCAACTTTATCCTTGCCAAGATGGCAAGTGAAGAACTTGTAGACGATCCAGAAGAAGAAGCACTGTTGTAACTTTTTGTGGCTCGAACGGGCTCCATGGACATGGGCTCCCTTTTCTTTTCTTATTTTTATTTTGGTGCCTTTTTCAAAGGGGACAAGGGGACTTTATATATAGAATGGAATGAGCCCATTCTTCTTCTCCTTTCCGATGTGGGACTCAAAGCAATATCCTCTTTTCCATGCTTCTATGCAAAGTGACCCATTGTCGGCAACCCTTTTCATCACCTGTGCGGAGGCTCTCAGCATAAATATTATTCAGCTTGGATCTCATCCGAGCTTCACCAGATTTCACTCCACTAGCGGGTGCCCTCTTATTACCTGCCTCGCATCCATAGACGACCTTATCTTATTCTCCGTCGGGGACAAGCGCACCATCAAGCTGATTATTTGGGTACTGAATGTCACGCCCCGCTCCCGGAGGAGCGATCGTCCTCGCTAAGGTGTGATGTTGTACGAGCGTAGGTTGTGCTCGTTCAAGGCCAAGTCCAGAAATGGCTGATTGAAGCTAGGCCATAGAGTCGCACAGAGTGTCCCTATTTGCAGCGGAAAGTAAATGAACACAAATCGAAACAACTCAATATTCTTTATTGATATTCAATAAGTATTTCAAGCGGCGCTAGGCTGAGTTACAATTCGCTCAAGCTCTCTCTCTCTCTCTAAAATGAAAAAGGTGTGCTTAGTGGCTTACAAGATGGAATGATTCATGGCAATGTTCCGATACATTATGTCATGTATATGGTGCTTCAGTTCCTTTGCAACGCTCCAAGGCTCTAGAGTTAGCTCCGCTCCTTATCACGTTCGAGGGAAGTCTCTGCACCCGACGAGGTTCTTCCGTATCCTGCAAGAAGACTATGTGGCTATCAGTATATTATTATGCTCTGGTGGGAAGGCTAGCTCGCCCACTCGCTATCATTACCAAACATGTTCATTTTACTTTTGTGCAACATCTATCAATTATTGTCTTACTAATCTTACCTTAGGATCAGTTTCACGACATATGATTTAAAGCCTATCTCGTGTTACCGATATCAAGTGTCGTATAGAAATAACATGCACAACTTACCATACTTATCGTAAGATCTTTTCTGTCCAAGGTAAACCAAGTTAGCCAACATTTATATGCATAAAGACTTAGCAGATTTGCAAAAGCATTCGAGAGTGTCAAGGGCATGTTCTTGCCTCAGGTGGACGAAGTATTCGAGTTTGTCAAGTTGTGTTGTACTCAAAAGCTTTGTTCAGATATTCATATTCACTCAGTTGTTCAGCTTCGTTCACTCAGTTGTTAAGACTTCTCAGATTACTTGTTTCAATGCAAGGCCTCGCATGCGTAATGCTGCAATTGAGCCAACTTAATCTATATGTACCGGTCGTTGGCACCATAAGCCATTTGGACTATCCATCTTGGTATCGTGGTTCCCTATCAGCCGATGATGACTGGTACACCCTGATAGGCCATGCAATACCCGACTTACGCCTCTTGGGTGGCCGAGCCCGTACCCAAGCCGCCCGTAAGCCATGATTCCACCTAGGCCGGCCACGATGTCATGATCATTGCCTTGGAATCCTTATTCACTTCTTTCTCTCATGCACCGAGTTGTCTGCGACCATTTCGTATTGTCTTGTCATTTTTAACTTAACGGGCTGACTTTGAGCCATAGGTTGTCTTTGAGCTATAGTCGATTACCGACTAGATTGGCGGCGGCATCCGTGCAGCGCGGGTAGCGAGCCCTATTGCACGTCCCAGTCATACCTGTCGTAAATCATTATTCTCTTCTTATCTTTCTTTTCTTTCATGAATTCATTCTTCTCTTTCTTTTACTTGTTCATTCGTTCACTTATTCATTCACTTATTCGTTGATTAATTCATTCACATATTCGTTCCTTCGTTCATTCATTCACTATGTAGCTCCCTGTATGGGAACTGCCTTGGCGACCCAATTGTGTCGAAGCCTTTCGATGTTTCTATCTCTTCTCGGAGCGACTATGTTGATAGTCTTCCTGCCTTATTTTAGTGAACCATTCATTATTTTGTGCTTCAAGTTGTAGTACGATCTAAGTGACAAGCATTTCGTTCGTAAGTTAACGCATAGAAAATTCTACTCAAAAGTAAGTTGTGCCTTAGCATGAACGTGGAGTGCGGTACGAGGATTCGAGTAATTTTTCAAGTTCCTTTCCATGTTCTACATAAGCATACAAGATGGGATTATTCCCTTAGCTAGGTGCGTTGAGTCTTTTTATTAGCATGTACGGTGTTATCAACTAGCGATCTAGCAATATTGTCCGTATTATTATGTGTCTAGGCTAAACAAAGACAGGTTCATTGGAGCCACCCACCTTAGCGATGATCGCATCGACCGAGCAAGATTCCGAGTGCGCCTTTGAAAGTCTAAGTCTGGATTCTTCTTGAAGGGCCAACTTAACACTTGCATCGATTCGCATAGATACTTCATCGGGTCGACGCAACTCGTGGAGTCAATGATTCATTTAAGTCGTTGCACATGTCGTTTGAATTGGCATTCCGCTAGAGCGGAGCGGGTCGTTACATAATACACCACTCAGAATAAGTCTCATCCTTGTGTCACGACCCGCTCCCGAATAATCGGGTACGTGTCGGACACGCCCAACCTTCATCGATGAACATGACGAAGTAAGCTGTACAATACTAAAGAAAACTCCAAGTCACAATGAAATGTAAACATCCACAGCTTCTATATATCGTTCCCAGAAAGGTCACCAATAATCATCCAAGTCTTTTACAATGATATCCGGAGACAGATCCGGTAAAATAAAATACAATAATGAAATCAAAATACAAAGTAAAATATCCAAAAAAATAAATGAAATAAATCTTGCAATATCCAATGATATTATTGTGCTCCATGTGGCCTCAAGCTCACCTGCAACGTATTCTGTCAAGAAAAGAGCAAAGTACAATCCCACAAGAACAATATACAATGTAATCTGTAATACAGAATACAAGGTAAAACTAGGATACGAGAACTGAAAATAAAACTATGATACCAGATATGAGTTGCAAAACTAAAGACAATGGACACGATAATCAATATACAAAGACAATGAACACGATAATCAATATGCAAAGATAATGAACACGACAATCAATGAACGAGACAATGAACACGATAATCAATGCAAGTATGACCTTTTAAAATATTAACCTAATGTGTGACCGGCTTAAGGACCACAATCCACAATCAATCAATTCACAATTCTACAAGGTCCGGCTTAATCGTACGTGAGGTGTACGATTAGGCTATTCATAATACCTAGGTTGGGTGTGGTCACACACTAGTTAATATTTCCCCAATCACGCAATAACAATGACTCACAATGCAATGACGAACAAGGACGATGCAATCGTGTGTATCACGTATCCGATATGAGAATATGACACATGAATGCAAGACATAAACAAGGTAAAAGCTCGAGTCGGTGTACTTGTCTTGCTTTGGAAGCACGGGAGTAGCACTGCATGAATCTGAATGATCACCTAATATTTTTGTACAATTTTGTTGGGGTTTGAATTAATGACAGTTAACTAACTATTTCTAATACTTATAGGCAAAACTAGCTAACAATGTTTTTGAAAATATATAATCAAAATAATGCTTTAATCTATATCTAATAAAGAAATTATTTTAGAAAATACTAGAACATTTTGCTAGCAAAAATATTTAGTAATTAATATAACAAAATTAAACCAAATATTTTCCAACTATCAACTAGAATAAATACTAATTATTTATTCACTAGTAATTTGCTAGAATAGTTTTGTTAAACAATTTAAAGTAGAATACTAATTATCTAAAATATGTAGAAAATATTTACTGAAATATGGGATTTATTTACTAACTACAAATATTAACTAACAATTCTAAAAATCCAAATATAACCAAATACTTTTTAGATAGATAAAATTATTTCTTAGAAATATTTTGCAAGATATTAGTAATTACTAACAAGCCCAAATTTTTTTAGGAAAATATTTCATAGAATATAACAAGTTTACCAAAATTCATACATTTTCCTTCTTTTAGAAAACATATCAATAAATACATTGGCAAGGAAAATATCTAAATAGAATTTATTATTTAACTAATTTTTTTTAAATATTATTATTTATTCATAACATGAATCATGAATAATATTAAAGCTGTAAATAATTCAGCTCAGCCCAATAACCACAATCTTAATGATTAATCTAACTCTTCTACAGAGACAACAGTCCAAATTCTAAAAACCCAACCCAACTGTTCAGTCCCACACCATCTGGCCCTAACACTCAATTGAGGCACAACATAATAAACTTACTACTGCTGTTAATTAAAAGTCTGTTTCAAGGACTAAGCCGATCAACCCCAACATACTCCATTCAAATCCTAACTACAAAATATCTCATAGTGACTCTTCAATTTTCCAAAGGCAACTCAAATGCTCTTTGATTTGAAAAGTCAAGACTGACACTCTTTTTGGAAAAGGCATCAGCTCATAATGGCTTCTCTCTCTCTCCACTCCATATTGTACAAAGAGTAATACTATATGTACCTCCAATTTATCCCTCTAATTTGTCCCTCCTTACGTGGCAACCTATGTGACAGTCTATGTGACATGAATGTTAAATGAGTTCCTCTTATTTCCTTTTTTACTATCATCCAAGATTGGAATCCTCACATTTCCTTTTTATTGTCATCCTCATTTACAATAAAAATAAAATGTGAGGATTCCAATCTTGGATGATAGTAAAAAAAAGAAATGAGAGGAACTTATTTAACCTTGATGCCACATAGACTGCCACATAGGCTGTCACGTAAGGAGGAACAAATTAGAGGGATAAATTGGAGGTACATATAGCATTACTCTTGTATAAACCCGGCCCATCTCTACATACAAATCTAACATAACTCCTCAACTCTTCTCTCTCCTTCACATATTCACTCAGACTTTACTTCACTGATCAGCTACCGACAAACAAACACCCGCCCCCAACTTCATCTTCTGCTTAACTCTTCCTATTCTTATTTCCTTTTCTAGTGCAAGGAGAAGAAGAACCCAAACTACCAAGCTCTTCATCTTCCCAGCAACTTTGCTTCTTCCTGTATAAGACCCTAGCCCAAATTCTCATTCACCGCCCCCATTTCTTCTATTCACTTCTATTCTTCAACCTCAGCGCACGACGGATCCGGTGGTGCCTGAGGAGATGGCTCTGCTTCAGATCGGCGAAGACTTCTTGGCACAGCGACGACGGCTTCGAAGGGGTGGCGGCACACTCAAGGAGACAACACGTCTCACGAGGAGGTGCAGCAGTCGAGATGGCTTCTCGAGATCCGAAGGGCGCCACTGCGATCGAGGGAACGGGTGCGGGAGGCTATCCAGACAGCGGGGCGGAGCCTTGGATCCGACGACGTCGACGAGCTTCAGCTGGATCCAGTCACCGATGGTGGTCCGGGACTCGAGGTGACTCCACGAGACTCAAAGAGGCAGCGTGTCCCTCGAGGAGCCAGCACAAATCTTAAAGTGACTGTTCGGCTCTCGAAGAGGCAACATAGATCTCAAGGCGGTGAGAGTGGTGTCTGGCGGCGGTCCGGTGAGGCGATCTGGACTCCGTAAGGTCATGGAAACTCTTTGGCGGTGGCCGATCTGGACACGGGATGTGTCGACGATGGGAGCCCCTCCGACGTGGCAACGAGATCTCTGGCAGAGGTCTACGGATCTGGACTCAGCAGTCCAAATTTGGTGACGATGAACTCCGGCATGGTAACGGTGGTCGAAGGCGATAGTGCGCGATGGACAGCCGGTGATCGGCTAGGGAGTAGTGACATCAGTGTACAGTGTTAGGAACAGTGTGGTGTCAGAATAAAATAATATTAAATTAACTGGGGAACTCCTCCAATATTTATAGTAAAATATCAGTGTTCAGCCTTAGTGGCACTCTATGCAATTAGTAATAGATCTAGGGTCTTTAATGAGAAGTACTAACTAACTCCTAACTGACTAACTAACCCACTAACTAATTACTGGATTAGTTAGCAGCTAAGAATAATCCAGAATTGATTACTGCACTAATTCTACTTCTAGAAATTGTAGTCCAAAGGCCAAGACCCATAGCCCAAGCCTTGGTAGACTTAATAGAAAATCCACTAGTTAAAAATAACCCAAGTGATAATAATCTCACTTAATCACTAGTAACAATAAATCAGGATTAATAATTAAAATTAATTAAGATAGAAATAGTAAATAATAACATAATTAATTATCATGCCATTAAAATAAATCCCAATTAATTAACAACAATAATCAAGATTTATTCGTTAATCAGAAATAATTATTTTTAAAATTAGATCAAGTTTTATTAAAATGATACTTTTCTAAAAATAATAAAAAAAATAGATGAAACGATTTTAGGGAGTTACACCTTGAGACTTCCTAGGTGCAAGTCATCCTACCGTTTCGTAATCCATACCGGGTGCATATCTTAGACAATTCATATAGAATGACTTTTTTCTTCGATGGCATCGAACTATACTAGGGTACCTTTCTAAGTTTTGTGTCGCATGCGTTTGGTAAATTTCATCGAATGACTTTACCACTCATTCGAGAGTTGATGGTACTCACTTAGTCATCGTGTTTCTATGACTTGGTCTCTATTGTGCCCTATCGCAGGACTATAATGGTCACACGAGGTGTGTTATAATTCGTCAAACATGAGGGTCATAGGATGAGGCTAACTCACTCATCCGTTCATCCATGCGCATCTTAACATATCTACTTGCAGCTGCATTCGAGTTCATCATATCGCAGAGTTTGGATCGTGCACATATTCAAAGTGTCTCCCGAATATATACATTTGAACCAAGCATAGCGATAGCGAAGTCGGACAAGCTACTCGTGATAGTTTTGAATTGACGGTCGTTGTACTAACTCGATTAAAACCGAACTCTAGTTCATTTCACTATCGTCTATATCGATCCTCGAGATGACCCGATTCGTTTCTCTGGCGTTGTTGTCTACGAAATCAATATGATTTCTTCTTAGCAGAGTCGACCAAAGTTCAAGTAATTCTCGTCCAATCCAAACCAAGCATTTCAGTATCATCAAGTATGTCTTCTCATTAATGATTCAATTATTATCTCAACTTTACTTGTGCATCATTGATTCCTATCATTCACTTCGTTTGGGGCTGATATCATTGTCGTTAGTGCACACTCCCAGTTCTACGTCCTAACTCTAAGTCTTATTGCTCCAGATTTATCGTCCATCCGAACAATTTTTGAAAGTCGGTCACACAGGTTCAGTCACTCGGCATAGGGTTGTCCACATATCCGCTGGGTCAGCTCACAAGGTCATAGTTACAACTCAGTTCATAGTTCATCGTGTAAACTCCCTGCATGACGCTCGTACCAATCCTATCGTCAAACCATGGTTCGTTCATGCGGGATACTCTACCCAAGCTCGTTTCACTCAAATTTCTAAACATCGAACAGTGTTCATCCTATTTGCATCAAGACACTCTTCATACAAGGTCCGAGTTTCGTTCAACAAGATCATCCTACGATAGGTTCTCCTCAACCAAGTCCTCGGTATCTCAATATCGTATGTACAAACTAGGAATTGTCATAGTCTATCTCTTCAAATGTGTTTGATATAATTTACCGATCCATCCTATCCAATTTACGTAGTCGATCACAAGGTCATCTAGCATAGCAATACATCACATCTCGATCTCACGCAAGTCTGATTATCCATGGTAGAACATGAATCACCATGCCAACGCTCCCGTAGGATAATCGTCTTCATCAGGGCGTAACTTATGCATTGAGTCTAGACTAGTTCATTCACGATATGTAGATTGGATCTATACAATCCTCAATTTTACTTAATCGTCAATCACAAGTCTGAACAATCCTCGAATTCACCTTCACTTCAAACCACAAGTCGAAGCAATCCAATGCCACAGCCTGATCTTCGAGTTGATCATTCCCGCTGGACATGAATCACCATGCCAACGCTCATGCAGAACAATCGCCCCAAGTTTGACGTAACTCATGTGCGAGGCTGGAGTTGCGCTCGCACAAGATAAATCGTTGATATTGTGGTTATCGACGAACAATCAAGACACTTCCATTTTCATCCAAACATTCCTTTCTATCAAAATCTCAAGCCTAACATCCATTGAAATAATAACTTTTAAAACGGTCATCATTCATCGAATTAGAGTACCCCTGAGTTATCGTACATTGGTCTTTGACATGCCTCAATACCATCGATGATGTACATAACCTAAGACCTTCCTTTGCAACAAAATCTGAGTTGTGCAACTTAATTCCTCAATTTGCACTGTTCCATGCTAACTCAAGTCATTGAGCACACTACCAAAATACGCTCATTTAGCGACGGATTATTAGCGACGGTAATATTTCGTCGGTATTAGCGACGGTTTCGTGGCCGCTCAGCGACTGTTTACCGACTACAAGCCTTTGTCATTTTTATTTTAATTTTAGGGGGAGGAAAGGTCGTACATCCGTCGCTAGAGTGTCGGTGATGTAGCGACGGAGTTTCCGTCATCGCTACACAGTCGATTATTTGGCGGAAATTGTGTAAAAATTGGCGGAACATATTTCTGACGATTTAGCGACGGATATGCAGTCGGCACTTACCAAAATAGGCGACTGCTTGGCGACGGCCTTTTACCAGTCGCAAGTCCGTCGCTATATAAACGTACCAGACTTTAAATGAAACGGCGGGGAAAACTTTTCGCATTCCCCCCAAATTTACTCTCTCTCCTCTCTCTCTCTCTCGCCGGTGTCGGCTTCGGTGATCGACGTCGGTGTCGTCGTCGGCGTCCTCTCCTCTCTCTCTCCCGAAGGTAACCCCCTCTCTCTCTCTCTCTCTCGATCTCTCTCTCTCTCTCTCTCGCGGTATAGGGGCTGGGCGGCACGCTTGGGGCTGGGCCGTCCGGGGCTTGGCGGCTGGCTTGGGTCGGGGGCTGGGCGGTGGGCTTGGGGCGGGGGCGTCGGGGGCTGGGCGGCGGGCTTGTGGTCGGGGCGTCGGGGGCTGGGCGGGGCCGTCGGGGTCTGGGAGGCGGGCTTGGGGTTGGGGCATCGGGGGCTGGGCGGCTGGCTTGGGTCGGGGTCTGGGCGGTGGGCTTGGGGCGGGGGCATCGGGGTCTGGGAGGCGGGCTTGGGGTTGGGGCGTCGGGGTCTGGGAGGCGGGCTTGGGGTTGGGGCGTCGGGGTCTGGGCGGTGGGCTTGGGGCGGGGGCGTCGGGGTCTGGGAGGCAGGCTTGGGGTTAGGGCGTCGGGGGTTGGGCGGCTGGCGTGGGACGGGGGCTGGGCGGTGGGCTTGGGGCGGCGGCGTCGGAGGCTGGACGGCTGGATTGGGGCGGGGGCGTCGGGGGCTGGGCGGCTGGCTTGGGTCGGGGGCTGGGCGGTGGGCTTGGGGCGGCGGCGTCGGGGGCTGGCCGGCTGGCTTGGGGCCGGTACGTCGGGGCTATTTGCAACCGACGCACACCCATAAGCACTCTTCATATATATATACAACCGAACTACTGGGCGGCGGGCTTGGGGCGGCGGGCTTTGGTCGGGGGCGACGGGTGGCTTTGCTTCTCAAATTCATCTGAGTTTATATGTTGGCTAAATAATGTGTTATCCATATTGGGTGTTCCATTAGTTTGGTGGTGTTTGGATTAGTAAATGTGAATATATATGGGGTTTGGATTCATGGTGTATATATGTTCACTGTCTCAATGACAGTGCGAGTTCTATCAGTTGTGTGCTTCTGTATAGATGTATATATCTATACATCTAGCTGTGATATACATATGTGTATGTGACAATCTCAGTTAGCGACGGACTAGTTACCGGTTAGCGACGGATATTTTCAGCTCCATTAATTGCATTAATCTACGGTACGACATGGTGATCAGGACATTGTCCCTGCAGCCATTCGACTGGCGAGGCAGAAACTATGTTGCCGTAGATAAAGTTGCCTGTCCTCCGACCCTTATCCCTCGGCAATGATGATACGACAACCTATCACTATATCTTATATAGTAGTAGATGATGTCTTAGTATTACATTAGTGAGTTCATCTTGATTCTGTTACGTACGTCCTTCAGATACTAGATACGATAAGGTTAACATATACTACACGATATATATACAGAATATAGAGATGATTCACACTAATGTATGCTAGAATGAATCTTGGGTTGTGTTCTGAGCCATCCGTTCTCACACTTAAAACACATAGGAATTAGTAGTATGACAGCGCCGGAGAGAATGAGAGCGCCGGAGGGGGAGGAGGAGAGAGAGAGAGTAAAATGGTACAATATGGTAAAGTAGTACTGTATTTTGGCTCCAGTTCCAGCTCCATTTGATCTACGGTACGACATGGTGATCAGGACATAGTACCTGCAGCCATTCGACTGGCGAGACAGAAACTATGTAGTCGTAGATAAAGTTGACTGTCTTCCGACCCTCATCCCTCGGCAATGATGACACGACAACCTATCACTATATCTTATATAGTAGTAGATGATGTCTTAGTATTACATTATGTGAGTTCATCTTGATTCTGTTACGTTCTCATACTTGGCAAAAAATCAAATTTTTTATACTTTATCGGCTTTCAAAAATGTACTCAAATTACATGATGGTTCCTTTAGTTAGCTTGCTTATGTTACACTTGGCATCCGTTCTCACACTTGGCATCCGGATATTCCGTCGGCACTAATGTATGCTTGAATGAATCTTGGGTTGTCTTCTGAGCCATCCGTTCTCACACTTGGCAAAAAATCGAATTTTTATACTTTATCGGCTTTCGAAAATGTACTCAAATTATATGATGGTTCCTTTAGTTAGCTTGCTTATGTTACAATTATATTATTTGTGACTATCGATCTTACCAGATGGCACCCATGACCCGAGGAGCGGCACGTCATTTGAGGAAAACAGTAAATGCTAGGTGGCTCCTCCTACAGTTAATGAGGAAGTGGCACCGGTTGCTAGTGAGACCGGGAGTTCTATTCATCCAGCACCGGTAGCTAGTGAGACCGAGAGGACTCTTCATGCAGTCCTTGTAAGGGACGACAGCTCTCCTCGTGCCAAAAATCTCGCTTTTTCGAGGTGGTTGCGTGAACGTATCACTGAGCGTTTGCGTGAGCAGCGTGGTTCTCATTAGCTATTAGTACTTATTTGTATTGGACTATTTGTATTGAGTTGTTTTTGTATTAGACTATTTGTATTGGACTACATATATGAACTAGAACTGTGTCAATCTCTGGATTGTATTGGACTACGACATGGTGATCAGGACATATATAGTCCCTGCAGCCATTCGACTGGCGAGGCAGAAACTATGTATCCGTAGATAAAGTTGACTGTTCTCCGACCCTCATCCCTCGGCAGTGATGATACGACAACCTACCACTAGAGGATACTCTGAGAGATCCATCTGTGTAGGACGTATACTCTGAGATATCACGTTTAGAAGAATGATATCAGTAGTGGGATCGAGTGTTGGAGGAGATACTATCAGAGTATACGTCATACTCAGATGGGTCTCTCACCGTTACTATTTTTTTCTGACAGCAAGGTGGATGTGCTCCTTCAACAGATTCTTTCTTCGAGCCAAAACTTTGCCCCGGAGCTCAAGTGAACATCCTTCGTGTAGAGCTCGAGTGAGAGGTTCCTGACAGCATGGTGGCCTCCTTTGTCAAAGTATCCGTGCTCATCCAACATTGGTTGTGGGACGAACACGGATACTTTAATAAAGGAGACCACCATGCTGTCAGGAACCTCTCACTCGAGCTCTACACCAAGGATGTCCACTTGAGCTTCGGGACAAAGTTTTGGCTCGGAGCAAGAATATGTGGATGGAGCACATCCACCATGCTGTCAGGAAAAAATAGTAACGGTGAGAGACCCATCTGAGTAGGACGTATACTCTGATAGTATCTCCTCCAACACTCGATCCCACTACTGATATAATTCTTGTAAAGATGATCTCTCAGATATACGTCCTACACAGATGGATCTCTCAGAGTATTCTCTCCGATTGGGTTGTGTTCTGAGCCATCCGTTCTCACAGAGGGTCCTATTTTGGATTCTATATTTTGTATTTTGGTTTCTGTATTTTGTATTTTGGTTTCTGTATTTTGTATTTTGGTTTCTGTATTTTGGCTCCAGCTCCATTTGCATTAATCTACGGTACGACATGGTGATCAGGACATAGTCCCTGCAGCCATTCGACTGGCGAGGCAGAAACTATGTAGCCGTAGATACGATAATTGGTGTGCATTAAATTCGTATGTGCATATTTGGTCTATGTGATTCTTGGATAATTGGTGTGCATTATATATTGGTTTGGTTTATGCATATTTTTCAAAAAAATTCTCAGTTACCGACAGACTAGTGACCGGTTAGCGACGGATATTTCCAGCTCCATTTGCATTAGTCTACGGTACGCCATGGTGATCAGGACATAGTCCCTGCAGCCATTCGACTGGCGAGGCAGAAACTATGCAAGTAGCCTTAGATAAAGTTGACTGTCCTCCGACCCTCATCCCTCGGCAATGATGATACGACAACCCATCACTATATCTTATATAGTAGTAGATGATGTCTTAGTATTACATTAGTGAGTTCATCTTGATTCTGTTACGTCCTTCAGATACTAGATACGATAAGAACATATACTACACCATATGTACATAACATAGATGATTCACACTAATGTATGCTAGAATGAATCTTGGCTTGTGTTCTGAGCCATCCGTTCTGATCAAGCATCTTCCTTCTCCTCGTCCTCCACCATGGCTCTGAACAAATCTGCTCCTCCCTCTACTTCCCTTCTTCTTATTTGACTCTCTCAGCCACATATGACATCCAGCTCAAGTGTAGAGTCGGGGGAGAAGAAGTGGACAGGAAGAGGAGGGGAAGCAGCACAGCCGGCGGCATGACCCGGAGGAAGTACAGAGGTTTTCTTCAACAGCCGTAGGAGAACTATAAGGATATATCTTTTCACAATATGTCATCTTGTCAAAGACCCTTCATGTGAATATCATGTTACCGCGGTGTCGGAAGACTAACATGTCATAAGTTTTTAAACCGTGTGTTTTGATATAATCTTCCCAACTCTTTCCTCCTATGTAGTAATCTTGCATTATTACATAGCAGGAAAGAGTTTTGAGGATTATGTCAAAACACACGGCTTAGAAAATTATGACATGTTAGTCTTCCGACACCGCGGTAACATGATTGTCACATTAAGGGTCTTTGACAAGGTGATATGTTGTGAAAAGATATATCCTTATAGTTTTCCTACGTCTGTTGAAGAAAACCTCTCTACTTCCTCCGGGTCATGTCGCCGGCTGTGCTACTTCCCCCTCCTCTTTCTGCCCACTTCTTCTTCCCCGACTCTACACTTGAGCTGGATGTCATATGTTGCTGAGAGAGTCAAATAAGAAGAAGGGAAGTAGAGGGAGGAGCAAATTTTTTCAGAGCCATGGTGGATGAGAGGAGAAGGAAGATACTTGATCAGAACGGATGGCTCAGAACACAAGCCAAGATTCATTCTAGCATACAATAGTGTGAATCATCTATGTTCTGTACATATGGTGTAGTATATGTTCTTATCGTATCTAGTATCTGAAGGACGTAACAGAATCAAGATGAACTCACTAATGTATGCTAGAATGAATCTCGGGTTGTGTTCTGAGCCATTCGTTCCGATACTTGGCAATTAAGCCATTCGACTGGCGAGGCATAAACTATAAGGCTACTTGCATGTTCTTCCAACTTTAAATTACAAGATTACTATATTAGGTTAAATAAATCACTAACCTCATCACGGTGAGTCTTGGTGTAGCACTCAAATGTGGGGCACCTGTAATCTATGTGAGTTTATCTTGATTCTATTACATCTTTCAAATACTAGATACGATAAGAACATATACTACACTATATGTACAGAACGTAGATGATTCACACTAATGTATGCTAGAATGAATTTTGGGTTGTGTTCTGAGCCATTCGTTCCCATACTTGGCAATTAAGCATATGAAATAGAACTGATTATGTTTAGTTTGTCTTACGATACAGATTTTCACATCCAAATTGAAATGGATCGTTACTTCGTTGATCGTACATGGGTGTACTATAGCGGATCAACCTCCTGGACCGTAGGTACTTAAGTATTGACCGTATCGGATTAGTATCGATCTATCGTTTTGGTATGGGCCGTATCGGTTGGTATTGGTCTTAGCGAATTGGTATCGTCCTATCCGATATGTATCGGCCGTATAGTTAGGATTCATATTGGCCTTATCGATTTGGTATCGGTCATATCCGATAGGTATCGGCCGTGTTGGATTATTATATACCATTTCGGATTAGTTTCGTGGAAGGTTTACTAACAACTGTACTTGGATTTCTCTCTTCTAGAGCTAGATTACCATTGCAAGAGAGTCACGAGAGCGTAAATGGCCAGTTACAGAACATACATACTTCCTTTTCAATTTCGCTTTTTCTGATGAAAAAGGAAGTATGTATGTTACTGTAACTGGCCAATCACGATCTGGTGATTCTCTTGCGATGGTATTCTAGCTCGAGAAGAGAGAATTCCAAGTACAGTTGTTACTAAACCTTCCACGATACTAATCCGAAATAGTCTATACTTATCCAACACGGCCGATACCTATCGGATATGACCGATACCAAATCGATAAGGCCAATATGAATCCTAGATATTCGGCCGATACATGTACATATCGGATATAGGACGATACCAATTTGTTAAGGCTAATACCAATATGATACGTCCTATACCAAACCGATAGACCGATACTAATCTGATACACTAGATACTAAGTACATCTGGCCTATACCAGCGGATCCACAAATTACTGCACGATAGGCCCAACGACTCCAGTTACATCCGGTTATTGGTGAGTACATGATTACATAGTAATTCTGTTAGTCGTGTGATACATATTTTTACTCTCTCATGCTACCAACGTCACAACTTTTCCAGTGCTGCTCCCTCTAATGATGATGAACGCAAAAAACCAACATCACAACTTTTATAACTTGAGTAAATTTTTTTACCCTATATAAAAATTTCTGTTGTCAGAAAGATGGCTCCTAGGACTCGTCGAGGTGGTGCTGCTAGTCGAGGAAGGGGTCGAGGCAAGAAACCCTTGGAGGTCGACACGGAGGAAGTCTCCGTCGTCAAACAAGAGCCGGTGACTGTTAAGGAGAAGGTGTTACCAAAGGTCGAGGTCAAGGAAGAACCGTTGACCATCAGGGAAGAGATTGCTCCCAAGCTTGAAGCTAAGGAGGAGCCACCGTCAGAGAGTAGTAGCATCGGGACCGACCCTCCTGTCCCTACAGAAGACCTCAACTAGATTGAGCCTTCATATGCGAAGTGGCTGATAGAATGGTACATGCCTCAACGCAACTATCATTCCTGGCTGTGAGAATTCATCGTCTGACTTGTGGTCATTGTTGAGGCGAAAGTCGATTTTCCTATGTGTTTTAGAATATTTGTGAAAATTTTGGAGTATTTGTGTTATGATCGGTCGCCAGGATTGGATATTAGGTTACTGTAACTGGCCAACTCTTTCCTATGTGTTTTGGAATATTTGTGAAAAATTTGGAATATTTGTGCAATGATCGGATTATAACGATGGATATTAGGTTACTCTTCTGGATAATTGATGTCTATTTTATATTAATTTGGTTTGGTCTATATGATTCTTGGATAATTGGTGTGCATTAAATTCGTATGTGCATATTTGGTCTATGTGATTCTTGGATAATTGGTGTGCATAATATATTTGGTCTATGTGATTGTTGGATAATTGGTGTGCATTATATATTGGTTTGGTTTATGCATATATTTGTGAACAGGGAAAGTGCTGCAATTTTTTTCCCAAAAAACTCAGTTAGCGACGGACTAGTGACCGTTTAGGGACGGATAATCCCAGTTACCGACGGGTTTTCGACGAATAAATCGTCGCTATCTGGACTTTTTAAACTGTTTCCAGGTAGCGACGGGTGGTCGACGGATTATCCGTCGGCAAGGTTCTGGTGGTATAATATTCGACGGAATAGCGACGGCAATCCGTCTACAGGGCGACTGATAATCAGCCGCTAATCCGTCTCCAGGGCGACCGCGTAGCGACGAAAAATCCGTCGACATGGTTCTGGAAATGCATGACATTTCAGAAACATGGCGACGGATAATCAGTCAGCAACCCGTCGCTATAGCGACGAGATTGCGACGTATTAGCGACTACTCTTCCGTCGCCATTGTGCTGGAAATGCCAAGCATTTCCAGAACCTGATCGACGGATAGTCCGCCAGAATACCGTCGCTAATCCGTCGTTAGCTACCGATGAATACCGACGGCTTAGCGACGGAATGATACGATCTGATACGCTATCACGACGGGTTACCGACGGAATTTTACGTCGCTATTGCC
>JANAVB010022295.1:0-23374 GCA_029216955.1 Iris pallida | reverse complement strand
TAAGAAACCTTTCTTAGAATTTTGCATACTAAAATGAGTTAATACAGTATCGATATAGGAAGTGGGATAAGTCCCAACATCCTTTTCTTGCGATCTCGTAGAACTTTGACCAAGGATGTGACATACTTCTCCCAAGTCCTTCATATCAAACTGTTTTGGATAACCATACCTTACATCAGATAATACCTTCACATTGTTTCCAATGTGCAAGATGTCAACCACATAAAGTACTAGGAACACCACCACGTTTCTGCCACACTTTCTGTATACACATGATTCATCCTGACATTGATCAAATCCACAGGATTTTATCACCTAATCAAAACAGATGTTCCAAGATCTGGAAGCTTGCTTAAGTCCATAAATGGACTTTTTGAGCTTACAAACAAGATGCTCCTGGCCCTTTTTAATGAACCCGTCTGGTTGCTTCATATAGATGTCTTCCTCAAGACTTCCATTAAGGAAAGCTGTCTTGACATCCATTTGCCAAATATCATAATCAAGATGAGCTGCAATAGATAAAAGAATCCGAATAGACTTAAGCATGGCTACAGGAGAAAAGGTTTCCTCATAATCGATACCCTCTCTTTGAGTAAAACCTTTTGCTACAAGCCGAGCTTTAAAGGTTTTAACCTTACCGTCTGATCCTCTTTTTCTCTTATAGACCCACTTGCATCCAGTGGCTTTTACACCAACGGGTGGTTCTACAAGCTCCCAGACCTGATTAGAATCTATAGATTCTATTTCAGATATCATTGCTTTTTGCCAAGACTCTGCATCTTTATCTTGGAGTGCTTCATTGTAGGTACAGGGATCATAATCTTGTTCCTCAGGGACGAAGTCTGACGACTCTCCCAAGAACATATATCTATCAGGTTGTATCACAACCCTCCCACTACGACGAGGCACTATCGGTTGTGGTGTAACATTTGTGACACGTTGTGCAGTTATTTGTGGTTTATCCTCTTGTACTGTTGGTACTGAAGTACTTGGTGTCTCACGTCTCAGTTCTTCTAGAACAACTCTACTTGTGGGTTTGTGGTTCATCACATAGTCTTCCTCTAACAATCGAACATTGGTGCTAACAATGACCTTCTGATCCTTAGGACTATAAAATAAACCTCCTTTCGTTCTTCTTGGATAGCCTATAAACAAGCGTACTTCTGTACGAGATTCCAATTTAACTGCTTTCCCATTCAGCACATGTGCTGGACTACCCCAATTGCGAACATGTTTCAGACTAGGCTTACGCCCAATTAACAGCTCTGTGGGAGTAAGAGGTACTGACTTAGAAGGAACCAAGTTCAAAATATAAGCTGCAGTCTCTAAGGCATATCCCCAAAACGAATCTGACAAATCCGAATAACTCATCATTGATCTAACCATCTTCATAAGAGTTCTATTCCTTCTTTCGGCTACACCAATTTGTTGGGGCGTTCCAGGTGCAGTCAATTGGATGCAATCCCAGCCTCTGATAAATAATCCCTAAACACTCCAAAGAGGTACTCGCCACCATGATCTGATCGTAATAACTTGATACATTTTCTATGACGTTTCTCCGTTTCAGCCTTGTACTCTTTGAATTTCTCAAAGCACTCAGACTTACGGCACATCAAATAAATGTATCCATATCTTGAATAATCGTCAATAAATGTGACAAATATTCAAAGCCACCTCTAGCTTGGATAGTCATGGGTCCACACAAATCAGAATGAACCAATTCCAACACATCTTTGGCCCTATACCCCTTTGCCGTAAAAGGCCTTTTGGTCATTTTACCTTCCAAGCAGGATTCACAGACTGGTAGTGCCTCCACTTCCAATGAACTCAAAGGTCCATCTTTAACCAGTCTTTGAATCCTTCTTAGGTTAATATGCCCCAATCGTAAGTGCCAAAGATATGTTTGGTTCATACAAGAAGGTTCTTTTCTCTTATTTAAGTTAGATGACATATTATTTATTTCTATAAGTTGTATTGTGGGCGAAATAGGATTAATGACATACAATTATCAACCAATACACCTGAACAGATAAAATGTTTATTCTTTCTAATAACAATATTGTCATTAAAATAAACTGAATATCCATCCTTAACTAACATAGAAACAGAAACTAAATTCCTTCTAAGTGAAGGTGCATAAAGACAATCTCTCAATGTCAAAGACTTATTTCTACCAAAAGATAAAGTAACATCTCCTAATGCAACGACCGATACTTTTGTAGCATCACCCATGAACAAGCATATCTCTCTATCACTAAGCCGTCTGGTTATCTGGAACCCCCTGCAATGTATTGCAGACATGATTAGTAGCTCCTGTATCTACACACCAGGTGCCGGTAGATAACACCGCTAAACATGTTTCAACTACTAGTAAATAAGATATACCTTCTTTGTTCCCTTGTTTGAGAAGTGGACAATCAGTCTTCCAATGTCCTGACCCTTTGTACTTGAAACATTTGCCTTTCGGCTTTTTCACCGCGCCTTAAGGTCCCATGCCCTTCTTTGCTGAGTTTGCCTGTTTCTGAATGTTATTCTTCTTCTTACCGCCTTTTGGCTTAGAAGTAGAAGCCTTTTCAGAAACAAAAACATGACCACTCTGCCTAAAGAGAGATTCAGCATCCTGTAGCTCTTTTGCAAGTTATGCCAAACTATACAACCTTTTGTTCATGTTGTAATTAAGGCAAAAATTGTCAAAACTTTTAGGCAGAGTCCCGAGAATGATATCGACCTGGGTTTCCCCATCGATTTCAGCTCCAAGGATCTCTATCTCATTCAGATGACCCATCATCTTGAGAACATGATCCCTTACTGGTGTACCCTCAGCCATTTTTGTATTCATCAAACATTTCATAGCAAACTGCCTAGCTGCTCTACTCTGATGTTCGAAGAGTTTCTTGAGGTTATACATCATGTCATAAGCTGTGGCCATGGCCTGATGCTGATGTTGCAGTACATTTGACATAGATGCCAGAATGTAACACCGCGCCATCTCATCTGCCTTTTTCCACTTCTTATAAGCCTCTTTGACCTCTTCATCAGAGTTAGCATCAGACTTAGGTGGGCATTCCTCAACAAGTACATATTTGTACTCCTCAGCAGTCAGAACAATGTCCAAATTACGTTTCCAGTCAATATAATTAGGTCCAGTAAGTTTGTTTTCTTTAAGAATTACCATAAGTGGACTGAAAGAACCCATTTTTGAAATCCTGAGAATCACATAAATAAAATTATGTAGGGCAAAATTTTTTTTTGAATTAACTAAATATTGATTCCCTCAAAACAATAATAAGAAATTCACCAACACCTTGAACACCATGAATTTAGCATGCCACGATAGTGTGGACGTATACAAATTCAACTTTGTTCAAGTACATTTTTCTTATTAATTTTACTATCATGTCAATATAACTTTATGACAAATAAAATTAATATGCTGGTCTTGCTCTGGTCATACAAATAATAGCAGTGACTCCGATGGGGAGGATACCATTATTTGTATCTAAGTGTATACCATTACTTAATACTAAGTCCATTACCTTGTTATGAGTTCCTTCAGATGGAGAAGTGAACACATACTAGGTAACTTTCTACAATTATCCCTAAGGAAGTTTGTACTGGTGATCCATAATTATACTCATCCGATATGGAGGAAAGTACTAAAGCCAACACGCAAGTATAATTACATCACCTACAAACCAGTAATGGAGACCATAGGATTTATACTAAATAAAAATTCTCTCCCACTTAGTTATTTAACAATGAGGGTTTTTTACTAGTTGATATTATGTCCATGTTGTCCATTATTAATGTAGGCTTGGTTTTTCAAAAAAACAACCGCACAATAATAAACATGCAAAATTAGAAAAAGCAAAATGACAAAAATAAGAGAAAATATCCAACTATTATGGTCATCTTTGCTGCTCCGTCCTCAACTATCCGAATTCAACTATTATGGTTATCTCGTCCGGCGTCAGAAACAGCCACCACCGCCATCACGATTGATCAAAATAATTAAAATTACATCAATCCTATGCCTTTCGAAGGAGTTCACACATAATCTAGATTGAAAAATTAAATTAATAAGCACGATCAACCCTCGTGATTTTAATTACATCCACATCAACAACAACATCCACGACATGTCCGTGGTTTAAACAACACAATCAAAAACATGTATTGGACCATAATAGTTGGATCTAAGATGCCTGCAAAACTGAGTTAGAACAGATCTACATCTATCGACTATTACAAAGCACAAGTTTTATTAGACAATATGGACATATCAATCAATACGTAGATCCAACCTGGCTCTGATACCAATTGATGGAACTTGGGATTCCCAGGACCCTTCCTTTGGTGTGCGTGTTGATCGATAGAAAGTTAAACAGATCTAATACGTGTTCTAACCCTTCATAGGCAGAAACTAGGGTTCACGAATTATACCTACGGCGGAAAGGAGACAAGTAATTCCTGGCAATCTCGAGCGGACGACCCCAAGATCTTCTGTACGTATTCCTTCTTCGACTTGGATGTCGTGTGGGCGACGATCTTCCAACTTTTTCTTCTCCTTGGCAGCACTCTCTTTCTCTCCTTACGTGAATCACGAATTTAGAGAAAATTTCAGATTTCTGATCTCTCATCTGGCGGCCAGAGAATAGAGGATATATATAGGCTACGGCAGGGACCATGAGGAGAAATTAGGGTTAGGCCTCCTAACGGATCTGGATATCCCGTGTTCAGCCCGAACATACAATCCAGGCCCATTAACAATAGCTCGGTCTACTAATGAGCTATTGTTGCACTACCTCCCTAATCTCAAATTATGTTTGTGGACTCCTTTTATTATATGCTCGTTTGGCTCCCCATGTTAAGATATCGTATGTCCGTCGATCAAATTAAGTTACTGACAACTATATTAATTCGACATCTTTTATCCTTAAGTAGTACCGCTCAACTTTATTTGTCATGTCGGATATAATCCACCTGCAGGGTTTACATGACAATCCTTATGAGCTCCTTAAGAGGATATCATCAACCCGATGTATCGGGACATGGATTCCATTTATAATCAACAGCCCATCATACATACAATGTTATTACCCAACTCATAGAGATTGTTGATCCATAATGAATCTCACTCTTTTATGAGTCAAAGTAATGCATATTGCATATACATGTCCGTTATTATATCCGGATTAAGAGTACAAGCATCCATAATAACAGAGGTGTTTGTTCTCTTATGTAGTCAGTACAAAGAGAACAACCTCAAGTGGTCCTGTTCAATACACACAAAGTGTACTAGTGTAAACCTATAGTCAAGATAGACTAATACCACATTACACTACAACCTTTCCAATAGATTGTCTAAGTCCATCTAGGTTGTGAACTATTTATATACTCCATAGGAAACTGATAATATGATCTTCTGTGTGACACCACACACCATATTATCTACAATATAGAATATCAGACATTTGCATTAATACTTGCAATAAATACAATATGCAAACATTTGCCCATATGATTCTCATTCAAAATTTAAGGAAATAAGGTTACTACAAAAGCGATGCTTTTAGTATATAACCCTAACAATAAGAACTCGGGAATCCATTCTCTCCATGCAACCATTATTTTATTTAACTTAATAGTCTCTACGTTGAGTAAAATCCCATGTCGTGGATCATGGTCATTCAAATGAATACTTCCATACAAGTACGATATGCCCAACTCTACAACGATACCCGTACGGTTAGGTTATAGGTCTAACATAGCGAATACAACAATCAAAACTAACCACGGAATAATCATGCCTTGACCATCAAGTACACATGCTGCTTTGGTAGAAAAATAAATAAATAAATTAAAGCCTGCATGTGTGCCTGTATGTCAATATTCGGGATCGGCCAATCAATTATAATAGTTCATAGTTAATATGAACGTGTCTCATTCATTCAATTTAATAAGACGACTAGCCAGTCTCTTAGTTCCAACTAGGAACGCATGATCAATCATTAGTCAAGTAACAGTCGGGGTCAATTCGTGACAAGGCATAAAAGTCAAATTAGTATTAAGCATGGTCGAGTCCATAACTAGTATAAAATAGTTGGTAACATATTCTTGAAGCCAAGAAAAAGATCTACAAATTTCATGTTGGGAGTTGAAAGAAATTCTAGCCACAATTTCTTCAATTAGGACATATAACAGTCAGAACAACCAAAATAGGCATTATGCGGCCTATTCTACGACATGCATGCGGGCTAACTGCGACATGCGGCTCATGCGACATATGCGGCCCAACTGCGATACCATATGCGCCTACTGTGACATGCGCCTCATGCGGCTCAACTGCGACACCATATGCGCCTACTACGACATGCGTCTCATGCGGCTCATTCGCGACACCATATGCGCCTACTACGACATGCATCTCATGCGGCTCAACTGCGACACCATATGCGCCTACTGCGACATGCGCCTCCTGTTGCTCATTCGCGACACCATCATGCGCCTACTGCCTCATGCGGCTAATTCGTGACACCATCATGCGCCTACTACGATATGCGCCTCATGCGGCTCATTCGCGACACCATCATGCGCCTACTGCGACATACGTCTCATGCGGCTCATTCGCGACACCATATGCGCCTACTGCGACATACGCCTCATACGGCTCAACTGCGACACTATCATGCGCCTACTGCGACATGCGCCTCATGCGGCTCATTTGCGACACCATCATGCGCCTACTACGACATGCACCTCCTACTGCAGATGAATATAGAACGAACAAAATACTTCTTCCATAACTTCCACAAAACAAATTGAAATCTAACTTTTCAAAAGCCAAACTTTAGTAGAATTAAATTCTCTACAACATGGAACCACTTATTTTCAAAAACAACAATGTTTGATAGATCAAAACCCTAAAATTCATATGAAACCCAAAACTTTAAAACTTAGATCTACACCCAACCATCCATGGAAATCAAGAACTTCAAGACCTAAACTTGTAAAGGAAGAGAAGATGAACACCATGGACTAAAAATAAATGGGGATGCATAAAATTTCTCATGGTGTGCAAGATGTACTTGCCTCTCACAAGTGGGTTAGGGTTTGGTAGAGGAGTAAATATGAATGAATGAAGAGAGAGAATGAAAGAAGAGGTTTTATATCAAGGTCAAGTGGATCTCCACCATTCATTCTCTCTACCAAATCCAAGCCATTCATTCTTTTCCATGTTGAACCAAACCACCCCAAGTTGGTTTACCATGAACCGAAATGAACCAAGAGCCAAGAAAAAGCAGAAAATAAAATACAAAAAAATTAATAAGCGTGAAATAGAAGAATTTAAATACAGAACAAATGTATGATAAATATTGAATAAATACATTCAAGAAGTACACGTATAAAATACTTATTCTGGGAACGGGGAGTGACATCTCTACCCTCCTTAGAAAAATTCCGTCCTCAGAATTTCAGATCCAAGCAGGACAGAAATGTCAAAGCTAGACTGATCTAAGTACAAGTAATTTTTGTAAGTAGCTATTCTACAATGTCAAATAGCAAGTAATATATCTATGTTTAACTATCGACGACACCAAGCAATTCTACTCATAAGGTGACAAGCATGAGGAGTTAAGACAATCAAGGTATATAGAGAGATATATACCTTGTGAGTCAAACTGGTGCGAATACTGTGATCTGATATCATCCTCACGTTCCCACATTGACTCTCCTAATGAGTGATGACCCCAAGCAACCCGGACAAGGCTAATTGTTCAGTTCTTGAGCATCTTCTCTCTTCGGTCCAAAATGGACACCGGCTGCTCCTCATAAGACAAGTTGGTACCAACAACCAACTCAGAATGATCAAGGATATGGCTGGGGTCCGATACATACCTTCGCAGCTGAGATACATGAAACACGTCATGCACCTCTCGTAACGAAGGTGGAAGGGACAGACGATAAGCAACATCGCCTACCCTATCAAGAATAACAAAGGGTCCTACGTATCTCGGACTCAACTTCCCGCGAACGCCAAATCTAATGACCCCACGGGTAGGTGAGATCCGCAAGAACACGTGGTCCCCAACAGAAAACTCTAGCGGCCTACGATGCTGGTCCGCCCAATGATGATGTCGATCCTGCACAACTCGAAGTCGCTCTCTAATTCCCTTAACCAATTCAACTATCTGAACAATCATTTTCGGGCCTAACATCTTCCTCTCCCCGCTATCATCCCATGCTAGTGGCGACCTACACTTCTTACCATATAGTGCTTCAAATGGCGCCATCTGGATACTGGTTTGATAACTGTTGTTATAAGAAAACTCAACTAAGTGCAGGTGGCTCTCCCAAGATCCTCCAAAATCTAGGGTGCAAGCTTGTAACATATCTTCTAGGGTCTGAATTGTTCTTTCTGATTGCCCGTCTGTCTGGGGATGGTAAGCCGTGCTAAATCTTAACTTGGTACCCAGACTATAATATAAGCTCTTCCAGAAATGTGATGTAAAGTGGGTATCTCGGTCTGACACGATGCTGACGGGGACTCCATGCTGCCTGACTTTCTGCTGCATATACAACACTGCCAACTTTTCTGTAGATTGCCCTACTCTGAAAGGAAGAAAGTGTGCCACCTTTGTAAGCCGATCTACTATCACCCAAATAGCATCTTTACCACTTGGTGATCTCGGTAAACCGATCACAAAGTCCATTGTGATGTGTTTCCACTTCCATTCCGGGATAGGAAGTGGTTGTAATAACCCAGCTGGCCTCTGCTGTTCTGCCTTCACTTACTGATAAACCAAGCAACTGGAAACAAATCTAGCTATCTCCCTCTTTATCCCGTTCCACCAGAAGTGTTGCTTGATATCTTGGTACATCTTGGTCCCTCCAGGGTGTATAGAATATTGAGAACTGTGAGCTTCTGTCATAACCTCCTGTCTGATATCTCTACTAGGCACACATAGGCATGATCCAAACCTAAGCGTACCATTTTTATGAATTTGTATATCCTTTCTGAGTCCTGACTCACATTCTGCTCTAAGCTTCTGAATCCTTGGGTCCTGTGCCTGAGCTGCCTTGATCCTGTCTACCAAGTCGGATTGAACTTGTAAACTTGTTAGAACTCCTACATCACTAAGAAGTATAACGTCGATGCCCATCTCCTGAAGGTCTTCTAAGATGTGCTTCTGCGTTGTCAACATAAATGCGCTGTCTCTCCTGCTAAGAGCGTCTGCTACCACATTAGCCTTGCCTGGATGATACTGAAGCTCCACGTCATAAACCTTGATCAACTCCAACTATCTTCTCTGTCTCATGTTCAGCTTCTTCTAAGTAAAGATGTACCTCAGACTTTTGTGGTCTGTGTACATGTCTACTCGATCACCATATAAGTAATGCCTCCATAGCTTTAAAGCAAATACTAATGCCGCCAACTCCAAGTCATGAGTTGGGTAATTCTTCTCGTGGTTTCGAAGTTGCCTAAATGCGTATGCTATCACCTTCCCATGTTGCATAAGGACACATCCAAGTCCTTTACATGACGCATCACAATATACAGTGAAACCTTCGAGTCCAACTGACAATGTAAGAATAGGCGCTGATATCAACTTCTGCTTCAGATTCTCAAATGATGCCTGGCATTCTGCCAACCAGACGAATGGTACATCCTTCCGTATCAAGCGGGTCATAGGTGCTGAAAGCCTTGCAAAGTCTGATACGAACCTTCTGTAATATCCTACCAATCCCAAAAAACTCCGTACATCAGCTACGGTCTTGGGTACTGGCCAACTCTCTACTGCTTCTACCTTCTTGGGATCCACTGCTACTCCAGCTCCTGATATGATATGACCCAAAAATAAAATATGATCCGACCAAAACTCACACTTGCTGAGCTTGGCATACAACTGGTTCTCTCTCAGAACCTGTAACACTTTCCTGAGGCGGTCTTCATGCTCCTCTTCACTGGCAGAATATACGAGAATGTCGTCAAGAAATACAACGACAAACTGATCTAAGTATGGCATAAAGATGCGGTTCATCAAATCCATAAATATTGCTGGAGCATTGGTCAAACCAAACGGCATTACTAAGAATTCATAATGCCCATACTTCGACCTGAATGTTGTCTTGGGAATATCCTCCTTCCGAACCCTCATTTGATGATACCCTGAACGAAGATCTATCTTGAAGAAAACTCTAGCTTTGCTCAACTGATCAAACAAGTCGTCGATCCTGGGTATTGGGTACTTGTTCTTTACTGTTGCCGCTTTAAGCTTCCTGTAGTCAATGCACAATCTGGATGACCCATCCTTCTTTCCCACAAGTACTACTGGTGCTGCCCAAGGTGATATGCTAGCTTGGATGAACTTCTTCTCCTTCAGTTCCTCTATGTGCTGATATACCTTGGCCTGCTCTGAATCTGCCATTCTGTAAACTCGATCTGATACCGGTTTAGTTCCAGGTGCCAATTCTATACTGAACTCAATATCTCTAATCGGTGGTAGCCTTGGAAGTTCTTCGGGAAATACGTCTAGAAATTCTTCAACTACCTTCAGAACTTGAACTTCTTCTATTGCCGTTATTACTCCCTGCTCTTGTTGAGTTGCCTCTGATCTGACTAAGTTGAATCTCTTCATGCCTGGAATATCAAAAGATACACTCCCTCTACGATAATCTATCGTCGCATGACTATCTTTCAGCCAGCCCATGCCTAAGATAACATCGAAATTTCCAACAGAAAATTCTATCAACCGGGCGGGTAAGGAATGCCCGCAAACTACAACGCTACACGCTAGAATAACTCTACTAACTCCTACGAGCCCATTGCCAGTGAGTATATTCAACCTCCCTGGCAATGCCTCGAACTCCATTCCTAGCCGTGTCGCAAATTGTGCAGATATAAATGAGTGTGATGCTCCTGAATCAAACAATGCTACTGTGGGATATGAGGCGAAGAGAATATTACCTTCCACAACATATCCTAATTCTAATGCCTCCTCCAAGGACAGAGTGAATGCCTGCCCTCGACCTCCTTATTGGTTCCCATGTTGCGACCTAGCCTGGTGCTGCTGTTGGCCCCTGCCTTGATGATGCTGGGGTGGTCTATGCTGGTGTTGCTGCATCGGCGGTCCCTGCAGCCGAAACATCTGAGCCTGCGGTATTAACGGATGATGGGCCAATGGTCTCACTGCCACTGCGGGTCCTCGATACTGTCTTGCCCCTGGTGCTGGAAGAGCAGGAAACTGCTGCACTGGTCCTCCTGACCTCAAATTCATGGGATATGTGGTAACCCGATGATCTGGATTTTCACATATCAAACACAGTCCGTTCAATGCCCGACACACATCTCTAGTGTGCCCCATCTTCCCACAATAAGTGCAGCCCGCTGGGGGTTGCTGATTCTTTTTCTGTTGCTGCTGCTGCCTGGGTGGTGGTGCTGGCCCTCGCATTACCACATCGTGAATGCGGATGCCAAGGGATGGTGCTGATGTTCGGGGCGCTGCTCCCCCTCCTCCTTCAATCTGACTGTGAGATCTCTTCTAACCTCCAGTCCTTGCCGTGATCCTCTGAATGGTGTTCTCATGCCTTCGGGTTGCCGTCAATACTTCATCAAAAGTCTGGTAATTGTGCCTCTCTATCAATTACAAGAGCTCAAGGTAAAACCCTTGCTGGAACCTCATAGCCCTCTGGCTTTCTATTGCTACCATCTCTGGGGAAACCTGCTTAATCTGCAGAACTCCGCTGCATAGGCATCTACCGTCTTGCCGGCCTGCTTGAGGTTGATAAACTTCTGTTGTAGCTCAAACTGCGCCACAACTCCATAGTAGTTCGTCTTGAACCTTGCAGTAAAATCGTCCCAAGCAACAGGATATCTGATGCCTACTTCTTCTGATTCCCACCAATCGCGTGCGAGATCTTGAAGTAATAACTTCACTTGATCCATACGTTCTTCTGCCGGTACCTTAGCTGCTGTCAGAAAAGCCTCAATATCTATAAGCCATGCATCTGCTGAGATGGCATCCTCCGTCCCTTCGAAATGGCGGGAAAACATGTGTGATTGAGACATCCTATAAATTAAAACACCCCACAAGTCTGAAATCAGACCTGCATGGGCCACCACTAAAACCTTGTCACGCCCAGAACCAGAATACTGGAGAGCGGGGGAATGACTCAGCCAGCTACGTATTACGGGTAGATGAATATCGTATAAGACGATCAATGCTGTCTAAAAGACGAGGGGGTGCATACTACATGAAAGTCTCACTATGGTCATTTCATATCTATTGTCTCAATCATTCAAATAAGAAACAGAAATAGAGAACATGTAAGATTAAGCAGTAAGGCATCCCAAACGCTCAGTCAAAATGTTCTTGATACCTGGCTTTACAAAACATAGCCAGATGATGTAGCAAAGTATACACAATTGTTATCAGCTGCAGTCTGACTTAATTACAATTATGTAAAAGTAAGTACAAGACAATCCGACTAACATGTCGGTGCCAAACGGCAAGGTATTAAGTAAATAACAAAATAAGAAGGGAAGTAAGGAACCCACTAGAGTCCTCATGCGATCATCCCTCTAGTATTGACCATCTTGGAGGTAGAAGTAAGCTGAGTCCTCGAGGACCGGCTCTAAATCTGGTCATGCAAAACCAGAGAGGTTAGACCTCCAATAGCAACTACTACAAGGAAGCACGATATAAGGAATTAAAACCAGTAATAAGAGAATATGATAAGTAGATCTCTGCTTGCCACGGGGATTCACATAACATCACGACACTTCAAACCAACCTCCCAACCAAACAAGCACAGAAGTTGGCCCGTCATGCCCTGACATTCTGATCATCTTAGTTAGGTAACAGAGTAGGTACAGTACACAAACAAATCAATTTAAACAGCCATGCAACTACTACGACTTGCTACTGTGAGTTTCAAGTTATCCTAGAATTATGGAATAAAGGATTCCTCCGTTCTTACTATGTACAAGCAAGGCTAGTTTACCCAGTCAATCAATTGTGCCAATCATGAATTAGACGAGTTCCAGCGGGACGCCCGTCATCAATATACAATATACAATAGATAATATAACCAGATATCGCTTCCTGCCCGTGTGGCAGATTTGCGGTATCTACGGGGACCAATCGGCCTGTCGGGCACTACTAGTCCCAAGTGGGCTGCCATGTAAGAACTCGAAAATCCATTCTCTCCATGCAATCATTATTTTATTTAACTTAATAGTCTCTACGTTGAGTGAAATCCCATGTCGTGGATCATGGTCATTCAAATGAGTACTTTCGTACAAGTACGATATGCCCAACTCTACAACGATACCCGTACGGTTAGGTTGTAGGTCTTACATAGCATAATGCAACAATCAAAACTAACCACGGAATAATCATGCCTTGACCATCAAGTACACATGCTGCTTTGGTAGAAACATAAATAAATAAATTGAAGCCTGCATGTGTGCCTGTATGTCAATATTCGGGATCGGCCAATCGATTATAATAGTTCATAGTTAATATGAACGTGTCTCATTCATTCAATTTAATAAGACGACTAGCCAGTCTCTTAGTTCCAACTAGGAACGCATGATCAATCATTAGTCAAGTAACAGTCGGGGTCAATTCGTGACAAGGCATAAAAGTCAAATTAGTATTAAGCATGGTCGAGTCCATAACTAGTATAAAATAGTTGGTAACATATTCTTGAAGCCAAAGAAAAGATCTACAAATTTTATGTTGGGATTTTAAAGAAATTCTAGCCACAATTTTATCAATTAGGACATATAACAGTCAGAAACAACCAAAATAGGTATTATACGGCCTATTCTGCGACATGCATGCGGGCTAACTATGACATACGGCTCATGCGGCATATACGCCCCAACTGCGATACCATATGTGCCTACTGCGACATGCGCCTCATGCGGCTCAACTGCGACACCATATGCGCCTACTGCGACATGCGCCTCATGCGGCTCATTCGCGACACCATATGCGCCTACTGCGACATACGCCTCATGCGGCTCAACTGCGACACCATATACGCCTACTGCGACATGCGCCTCCTGCTGCTCATTCGCGACACCATCATGCGCCTACTGCGACAGGCGCCTCATGCGGCTCATTCGCGACACCATCATACGCCTACTGCGATATGCGCCTCATACGGCTCATTCGCGATACCATCATGCGCCTACTGCGACATGCGCCTCATGCGGCTCATTCGTGACACCATATGCACCTACTGCGACATGCGCCTCATGCGGCACAACTGCGACACCATCATGCACCTACTGCGACATGTGCCTCATGCGGCTCATTCGCGAGACCATCATGCGCCTACTGCGACATGCACCTCCTGCTGCAGATGAATATAGAACGAACAAAATACTTCTTCCATAACTTCCACAAAATAAATCGAAATCTAACTTTTCAAAAGCCAAACTTTAGTAGAATTAAATTCTCTACAACATGGAACCACTTATTTTCAAAAACAACAATGTTTGATAGATCAAAACCCTAAAATTCATATAAAACCCAAAACTTTAAAACTTAGATCTAGACCCAACCATCCATGGAAATCAAGAACTTCAAGACCTAGACTTGTAGAGGAAGAGAAGATGAACAACATGGACTAAAAATAAATAGGGATGCATGAAATCCCTCATGGTGTGCAAGATGTACTTGCCTCTCACAAGTGGGTTAGGGTTTGGTGGAGGAGTAAATGTGAATGAATGAAGAGAGAGAATGAAAGAAGAAGTTTTCTATCAAGGTCAAGTGGATCACCACCATTCATTCTCTCCACCAAATCCAAGCCATCCATTCATTTCCATGTTGAACCAAACCACACCAAGTTGGTTTACCATGAACCGAAATAAACCAAGAGCCAAGAAAAAGCAGAGAATAAAGTACAGGAAAATTAATAAGCGTGAAATTAAAGAATTTAAATACAGAACAAATGCATGATAAATATTGAATAAATATATTCAAGAAGTACACGTATAAAATACTTATTCTGGGAACGGGGAGTGACAATTTTTTTCAGGCGAAGGGTTACAACTCCGGTCCTTATTTGGTTTAAGGGTTGTAACCTGGCTTCCGGAGAAGTTCTGTGTCCTTTCTTCGTTTATTGTCTTCATTGTACCAATAGTATTTGAGACGAGTTTCTATTCAGGTGAAGGGATGCAACCTCGGACCTTGTTTGGTTTAAGGGTTGTGACCTGGCTACTTGAATGGTTTCCTCGTACTCAGTTTACTGTTGTTATCTCTATTATTATCAGTTCTTTATTTATTACCTTTAATATTCTATTATGATATACTGGTTTTAGTTCCTAAGCGAAGTCTCCTTTGTAGCACTTGCTCTTTCTGTGGGTCTGACCCAGCTGGTTTTGTGTGGCCAGATATCGAAGCAACACCAGAGGATCCACCTGTCTTCCAGCCAGATGGTGACCACCAGGCGTAACCCTTACAACGAGTGGGTTTCTTTTTGTCCTCCCACTTTGTTGTAAAAATTATTCTTTTGAGGCGTTTAGCCGACGAGCACGTGTTAGCCCGTATTGCACCTTTATTTACTGTCCACCTACGAACTGTATCATGATTGAAAGATCCTAGGGTTGATAATGTATGACTGAAATCTTGCTAGTCTTGACATTTTGTATGACTAGCTTCATGATCATCCAATATTTAATGTATGGGATGCATTGCTATTATATATTTGGTGCTCTGACATCTTGTAACTATTATTGCTTGCTTGAGATTGAGACAATAGGCTGGTTCATGACCATAGGAGACTGTTGGCTTGTAGTTGAACCCTCATGTATCTAGACAGCCGTGACCGTATAGCGAGGTGGATTGCACTTCAATATACGTAGCTGGCTATGTACGCCCCGCTCTCCAGTATTCTGGTTCTGGGACGTTATATATATATATATATATATATATATATATATATATATATATATATATATATATATATATATATATATATATATATATATTAGGGTAGATACATAGTGATATTAGCTAGTATGGCTAATACCTTCAAAAAATAGACCTAGAAATAATGTATTGACCTAGTTTGACCCTAGAAATAAAGTATTGACCTAGTTTGACTTTCATAACCTAGAAATTAAATTTTAATTTAGATATCAATGATTATCACTCTAAAATACCAATTAATATTGATATTTTATATTTATGTCTTCGTGATTCTATTTTGGACATTGATCACCGCTTATCGCTCATGACTACAGGCGAGTACATTCTCTAATAGTTTCCATTATCTGATATTTGTTATAATTCATGTACTTAGTGATGTTCGACATGATTCCTGACACGATGGTTACACGAATTAGTTGTTATGGGTTTCGTCATGATATATTGCTTCTTACATCTCATTGTACACCTCGATCATCCTGCTTATATGTTGACTCTATATTGTGTTTTTTGTATCGTGTTAGGACTCAAATTATACTATTATGGATAGTCAATCCTATTGGATTGAGCCGTACTATTGTGTTATTGTCGATAGCCAATCCTATTGGATTGAGCAATACTATTATACTATTGTGGATTGCCAATCCTATTTGATTGAGTCGTACTATTGTAGATAGCCAATTCTATTGGGTTGAGCCATACTATTGTGGATAGTTAATCCTATTGGATTGACTACTATTGTAGATAGTCAATCATACGTTACCAGTATGATTGAGCCACACTATTGTAGAATTATTTAATAATTGAACACTTATTGGAAATGCTGATTCAAAACACATAGTTAGTTCAATTCATTTCTGTCTATTTCATATTCATTGTGATACACTTTTTTGCTCTGTCTTCTTATTTTTATTGTATGATATGCTTGATAGTCTTGCATTACGATCTCTCATATTATTATTGACATGTTATGGTACAATTCTATTTCTCACCATGTATTACACTCAATATTACTGTTTTATAGCATTTTTCATATAATTAGAACTGCTGTTAGTGTTACATATTGCTCTAATCCTGACTGGGTATATTTTTCAGATGATATAATAAGAGAAGACTTGGATACTTTAGCTCAGGAGGGATTGATTCCAACTGAGGAGACACCACATGTAGCGACTGAACTAGTTTAGCTATTATTACTGGATTTGTCTCCAGCTTTTGATTTACTAAGATGTTATTATTTCTGAGGGTATATTATGTTGAGATAGTTAGAGTCATGGACTTTGGATGTGGATTTGAGTTATGCTTATGATTCTAGACTTCTTTTGAATTATTATTTTATATCTTTTATGTTATTATCGTGTCATTTATCTTGCTTATAGTTTATTGTGATTGAGTATGAGTATTATCATCTGGTCCTCTATATGGAGTTCAGATATCATTGACAAATTTCATATACTATTGTGTGAGATGTATTAGTTAGTATTGTTGACCTAGACGACGTTCTAATATCGATGCTGTGACGTAGGCTGGACGTATCACACATAATCGTACCTTTATATCGGGATGTGGGTCGTAATATGTTTTTATGTTGGACCATGTAAGTCTGGCTTAGCAAAATAGTACGATGTCATGGTAGTGCAACGCTTAGTTGTACTACTGTGAGCCTGTGATACAAGATAGGATATAGGATATTAGGATGAGAGAATATCCAATCACAAATTAGGAATTCTTGAGAGAATCCTGGGATGACTTTTGAGAATCTTATTTTGAATCTATTCGAGTTGCTTCGTTTCACCTTCGTCTTTGTACTTGTCCATTGTTGAATTTGATTTTGTTATCAAGGTGAATCTTATGGACTGAATTAAGGTTACTTTGATGACATATTTTGATGAGGACAGTGAAAAAGGTAACCGTCTGCCTTACTTATGGAGTCTAGAGTTTATCGCAACCATATTAGCTAGCGTGACGAAGATATAGAGCCTGATTTTGGATATATTTCTTTTAGTTATGGAATTTAGAGTTTTTGTAGCCAAGCTTGTGGTAGGGCAAAAATTCTAGATACTATAATTATAGAAGTGTGTACCTTAGTTATGGACCCTATAGTTTATCGCAGCTATACTTACTGCTGTGGCGAGAATTCTGGATAACATGATTCTGGATAGACGTGTATGGTTATCATATTGTATCTTAAAATTGGTCCTTAATATATCGTCTCGATCATTCAATCTTGTTACCATTGAGTTCTATTCCATCACCCCTAATAGCTCGGATAGGGGATATCTTTAGTATCTCTAGTCCAGTTCCTTATAGAGTATTACCTTCATTAGTTCTTGAGATTCTTTGGATAGTATATAGTTTGGTAACTTGCAGAATGGTTGGTGTCTAGTTGAGTGTCATTGTTGAATGTTAGGAATATAGTTTATGAGTCTTAGAGTGTTTACTGGTTGTGTATATGAGTATTACGTATCAGTGTATAAGCCTAGAAACAATCCATAGCGTAGTATCCTAGTAAGCATACGTTTATGGTAGGTGTTAGAGTAAAGTTACTAATTAGTACCAACAATGTCAGGAAGGAAAGGAGTACGAGTGTTCATGGTGGTAAGAGAGGAGAGATAACTTATATGGAAATAAGTTTCAGTAAGTGTAGAGGTATTTACAAGTGTATTATAGTGTGGGAATAATTACGAATTGGTGAATTGCAATACGGATGGAATGGTACTCGTGTGATAGCAGTGTGTATAGTGTCTTGGAGGGTAGAAAGCATTACGTATGGCTATATTTCTAAGGTACGGGTAAGTATCCTAGAGTGATTGTTAAGTGTCAGCATATTGGTTAGTATTAGATTACCGGGATAGGACGAGTAATTATCCAGATGCAGAACATCACAAATACTAGAAGCATTCAAGATATGGGTAACCTAGTGGTTAATGTAATAGATATAAGAGAGATCCTTGAGTACCTTAGTATAGGAGTACTCTGTGAGTGTCATGTATAGGAGTTAGTGCCATGTGATAGATAGTATCAAAAATTAGGGCAGATATCCTATTAGATAGTAACTTAGAAGTCTTTGTATAGCATCCTAAGTGATACGTGTCAGTGATTTAAGTGTGTCCATGGCCTAGAACCATAGTATATCATTAGTATTAGATATGGTAACCCTTCGTATTAAGTATTTTAGCTAGATTGATGTTTGTGAATAACTGGAGTGAGTATCAGAGATAGGTAAGAAGTCTAGTTATGTCACTTATGGCACCGCAAATTATTTCGTACCAACGTAGGAAGACACCCCAACAGGGCAGGGTTTTGTAATAATGGTCGAGGAGGCCGATGCTACAGGTGATGTGTTAGCATATTTTTTTATTTTGTTCTATTCTTTCCTTCCTTTTCCATATGTTATTTTGTGTGCTTTTTTAGTACCTTATAGATTGCCTTTGTGCTATAGTATAGTTAGTAGAAATTTCTGACTGAGACTGCAATATTATGGCAAGTAATATCATAATCATGCATGTTATTTCTTTCAATAGAATTGTACATTGTATGATTTTAGATAGGACTTTCTTGAATTTTAGATAGGACTTTTTGGACCATGATTGTTGGGGTTTGACCATAGCGAATATTATGATGAATAGGTTATGACTGACCAAGAGAGAGGTGGTGGTGTTAAATTTCGAGGACGGAATTTTTCTAAGGGGGATAAGATTGTATCTACCTAATTCCAAAAGAGGAGTATTTTTGTCATTTCAATAATTATTTGATAATTGTATTATTGAAAGTAAAATTTATTATATATGTATTGGTTGTGTGCTTGCTAATTAGAATACACCATGTGATTAGTTAGTTAGTGGATTAGCCAATTTGTTAGACTTGTGTTAGTGGACCAATTATTAGACTTGACATAACACTAGAGCCCAACAATTAGATTAACATGGCATATGGACCAACACTTTAGACTAGGCCTAATTAGACTCAAATTAGTCATTCTATTAATGAATTGAGATTATTTTATTTACCAAATTTGGATTAAAAGCTTCCATCCATTAAATTAGTCCTTATGACAAACTTAGAGGTCAATTGGGACACCCTTGGCATGAGACGACCTCTTCTGGCCGGCCCTATAAGGAGGGAGATCTCTCTCTCTCCTTTTTATTTGTGCCATTATTTCTCAATTTGGTGTTCTTCTCCAAATTGATCCATCCCTCCATAAATTCCACTCAATTCTAATTCAATTCCTTCCAAATTCTCTTCATTCTCATTCCTTGAAGGAGCCTAGGAGCTTGGCGGCTAGGAGCACTAGTGGAGGAGGCTATTTGCTAAAAATCATGTATGAATCGTGTCCATTAGGCTTTGTATTGAAAATTCATCTCCTAATAGGTATACATCTCAATTTCTCCTCTAATTAGACTCTAATTGTTCAATTTGACATTAGGAATCCACCCATGGAGTAGGACTACATATAGGGGAAAGAATTAGGCTATAATGCCTTTATGTGAATGTTATGTTGAGATTTGTGCCAAATTTGGAAGAATTTTGAGATTGGTGCACCAAGTGTTTTTCATTTGATAATTTAGATCTAATTAGACTTATTTTAGTTGTGTGTATCTAAATTCATATCCATAATTGGATACATAAGGTAGGACACAAAGTCATTTGGGATTTGTTTTCCCTCCGCCTTGTGGCACACATATCTAATTTTCCATGATACATTATATTAGCTATAATTGTTCTAATTAGGCTCTAATCTATGTTTTAGGCATGCTCATGTGATTTGGTTAGAATCGGACAATGTTTAGTATATGTATCTTGGACGTATCATGAGAGTATCGTAGATTGGTGCAATACTAGGGTGACGCACACTAAGTGTTTGGATTTGGCACTTATGTGAGTGTCATATAGATGTGTGTGTGTATCTACCTATATGGATACCTATATGAGTATGTGTATGTATCTATATAAGTATGTAAATAGTCATGTGTGTATGTGTACCTATGTATAGATGTGTGTGTGTGTGTGGATAGATATGTATATCTGCATAGGGTGTGTGTGATGGAGTGTAGCTATAGTAGTAATATAGGGGGAAGGAATCTTGTGTGCAACTAGCAATTGCTTTGGAAGCCTACAGCAGCACTGCTGCTTGAGACTGTAGTAGCATACAGCAGTAGTAGCAGCAACAATAGAAGGAAAGGCAACTTAGATAGCTAGTAGTAGCAGCAGTAACAACTGCTGTAGGTACAGTATTTAGGGGCAGTAGCACAAGCACTACCAATGAGCATTAGGGGCAGTAGCACAAGCACTAACAGTGAGCATTATGGGCAGTTTAGCATAAGCAGTACAATCTAAGGCTTAACAGAAGTAATAGGAAGTATGGATTGTAGTAGCAGTAGTAGGAGTGATACATGCACTGCTGCATTTGCAGCAGGTAGGTAGAAGCAGTGCAGACAGTATAGAGGGGTAGCTATTAGCAGTAACAGCAGCTATTTTAACAATATATCGGTTACAGTTTATAATTGCAAATTGTGGTAGCAGTAGTTAGTACTTGGTCATTGTGCAGTTTAGTGTATTGTGCTTAGGAGTGTGTGGTTGGACATGTAGGCTAAGCAAGGGTTGCAAGGAACTTTGTGTAGGGAGTGAGTATGTACATGTGACCTAGTGTTTTAGTGAAGCAGACAGTTAGTCTGGTTATGTGTAGCTAGTATCATAGGGTAGGTAAAATAGGATACTTAGATATGGGTATATGTATAGGTATTGGTAATATGTTAGTATAGGTAATATTATGGATATGGTAGATAAATGAGTATATAGGTAATGTAGGGTATTTGGGCATACCTAGGTAATATGTTGACATGGTAAAGGAAAGTTAGATAAGGGTATGTATAGGGTATTGACCTAAGGTATATTGGTATAAGTCTATATATATATATATATTATAGGGTAGATACATAGTGATATTAGCTAGTATAGCTAATACCTTCAAGGTATGGACCTAGAAACAAGGTAATGACCTAGTTTGTATAGTGTTCCGATCCGCACGGTGCATTATGATGGCTAGTTTGTTCCATGAAGCCTTGTTGGACTTAGAAATTAGCGAAGGATCGCTCAGAAGGCTATTAGATCATGGCGGGAATCGTCATATAAATGTGAGTAGTGTTGAACCATTCGAAGATCCTTTAGCTTCATGCAAATAAAAAGGATTAGTATGCTATGTTTCTTGTTGAGTTGCTAAATGCTATCTTGTATGGAATCCAGAAAGGTAATGAATGATAATTAATCACGTGACCCAAAAACTGTTGCGTATCATTTTATGAATTTTGTGCTTATGTGTTGTTGCAACAAATTATATGACAGGTGAAGCAAAAGTCCCAAATACTTGGATGGTGAGTATATCGAGCCTTAGCTCGATGAATAGATGGTAAGACAGATAATAAGACCCAAGAATAGACAGTGAGTATGCTTGAATTATGACTGAGAGAATGTATAGTATCAAAGAGGCAGAATGATTAAGTCCCTGGATTGGGCATTTGGAATTTGTGAGCTCAGCTCAAGGTAATTATGGCTAGATGGATGAGAATGGTGGCTTATTTACTTAGTTTTCCTTAATATGTATTATATGTTTTCTTCATAGATAAGTTGCAAATACTTGCATGGTCATGGTCATGGACAACTTGTGCACAAGGTAGTTCCTTGAACGGTACTCCGAGGCCACGACCCGATTTAACCTAGGAAGAACAAGGATTGGTGTCAACGTACTGACATCAGGACTTTCAGTGGGGCTTACTACCTTGCACTGAAAGGGCACCAAAATCTCATAGTGTTGAAGTAGTAGAATGGTGATTCGAAAACCTCCATTGGGCTCACAACCCATCTGGAGTTAGTCCTTTACCATTATATAGTCTAAGATGTTATTTCGCCAGTGATCTTCATATAGATAGGTCTTATGCAGGCAAAGTAAGTTATTACTCAATTACAGGAAAGGATGTCGGCTGTTGGTAAGAATCACATGAACAGTGACAATTATGATATTATTTCTAACAATGTCTTATGCAGGCAGAGTAAGTATTATAAATACACAGGGATTGCTACATGACCGTGGGTAAGAATCACCAAATGATGATAACATATATGCTTTACATTATGCTGGCTAAATTAGATGGGTGTGCTGAAGCTTTTCTCGCAAGACAATGTCTTCTTCTATCCAGGACATAATGTATGGAACAGTGTAACTCAGTGTATTAGTGAGATTGTAAGCCAACTCGGCAAGTTCATCGCAAGCCAAGTCAGCGTGTTTGGTTGTAAGCCTAAATGATAATTAATTCAAAATTGGCTATTCAAAAGTCTTGTAATCTGATGTAAACTATATTCAGCTACAAATCTTGCAATCTGTTACAATTATCAATAAAGATACATGTTCTTCATATCTTGTTGTGACTTCAATT
>JANAVB010022294.1:0-37006 GCA_029216955.1 Iris pallida | reverse complement strand
TATACTGTACAGGTACTTTATATTGTTAGATGATTGACCTAGGACAGCATTCTACCGCCGACACTTCGGCGTAGGGACGTACCCACTTCTCATTGCCCTTACTCTAGGGTGCGGGTCGTGACACATTTTTAGTGGTGGCCCATGCAGGTCGAGTTTATGTAGTGGTATTCGAACTAGAGTATTACTACAGCCTGCAGTAGGATTAGGATATTTTGAAGGTACTCAATCACAGTTAGGATTCCTTGAGAGATTCCTGGGACGACCCTTAAGAATCTTATTTAAACTTCAATTTGAAATTATTTTCCTTGTTTGTTGCTCTCACTCCTTGATTATTGAATTGATTTTGTTGGATCGTTGTTGATTTTGATTTTCCTATCGAGATGAATTTTATGGCCTGAGTTACGATATTTTCTGATGACATATGTTGACGGAAATACAGGGATGGTAAAACGTCTACTTGATTATGGAACTGTAGTTTATCGCAGCCATATTAGCTGGCGTGGCGGAAACATAGGGACCTGACTTCGGATCTACGTATCTTGGTTATGAGATTTGGAGTTTCTCGCAGCTATACTAGTCGGCATAGCGAGATTTCCAGACGACATGATTGTAGAGGTGCTACCCCAGTTATGAAATCTATCGTTTATCGCAGCCTTGCTTACTGGATGGCGAGGACTTGAGTAACATAATTTTGGACAGACGCATATGATTATTAGATTGTATGAGAAGGTTTTTAAACATATCATCTATCGTACCATTCTGTTGTTATAAATTGTATTCCATCATCAAATAAGTTAGGAGTAGGAGTATGAGTAGGAGTAGCTTAGCTGTTATTATAAATCTAGTGTAACTTTGCTATAATTTTTTTTCTAATACAATGAATCGATGATTTTGCTAGACCTTAACTTGGATTTGATATTTAGCTCTGGTTTCAAAATGGTTTTCCTTTTTAAACAGATAAGTAGAACAGATTTTATCATTATTTCCTTCTTGTCATTATTTTTGTATTACCTTAAAATATATATTATATATATATAAATATAGTGGACACAGATACTTGCCTGACATGTATGCATGCTACACTTGATTAGCAACCTATAAATGCATATTAATTGTTTGATGTTAATATCTCAAAATCCCAATATTTCTAATATGTACAGTATCAGTGACGTTCTTTGTTTTCCAGATTAAATTCGTAAATTAAATGTAATTTCATGTTATTAGTCGTGTTTACATCATGCACATGTATGTTATATACAGGGTTTCAAGTTTTAAAGAAATTGGTTGAGTTTTGTGTTTGATTTTGTCAAATCTGAGACTGTGTGCATATTAACCCTTTAAGCCTGAATTCTAAGTGATTAGTCAATTTGCAGTTTTTTTAAATGTAAGTTTTGAGCCGTATAATTATTGTATGTAGGGATATAATGTTAGGTTTCATACTCTTACATGTTAGGTTGTGGTTGTGGTAAACGTTGGGTTGGTTTGATGTTCGAATTTCTCCAAAATCCTGAAACTGAATACATGTTAACATTTTACATTGCTTTCAAATGTGTAGTTCAATTTCGGATTAATATGTAATGTTGAACTAAACTGAATGATTGAACCTTCATTTCAAGTTTTAACCCATGTACACTTGACACTCTACACTAATGTTCACAACTGCCATGTAAACCTAACCCTTTATCTCCATGTTATGTTCATAAAATAGATATAAGATATATCTATATATATTATATATATATAGATATATATATATATATATATATATATATATATAGATATATATTTATAGATGCATACATGTTAATGTATATAGATACATAATTAAATCTCTACTCTCTATACATATAGATATACATATATATATGGTTAGCCATGCATGTTATGAGTAAATAGCTTGTGCTTGTAGACTGTTTAACCATATGCCATGAATAGTGTAACTTGTAGCTATTGTTTTGAGACCCAAATCCTCCTATACACTTTTATGTATATTTCACACACAAGCCTACTATCTAACCATATGAACATGTCTACATACACCCATACACACACTAACCACATAACCTTTACATAATGTTAGCTTTTTCTCTCTAACACTCTTTCTATAAATATTATATTGTGATGATTCAATGCTATTGACTTTCATCCTTAAACTTTTGGTTTTGATTTTTCTTAAATAGTCCCCTTTATAGATGATTAGTAGTTATCTTATTTTATTTTTGATAATTACTAGTTTTCATATAGGGGTAGACTGCCTTACAGTCTTGATGATTGTTGTTTTTGTAACTTTTCTAGTTCAACACCCTTGATTGCTTGTATGTTTTGATACCCTATGATTGTTTTGGTCTAGTGTGACTAGTATACCTAGAGAGACTTTCATTACACGTAAGCCATGACCTGTATGTCATTCTTTTAAATTGTATGATTTAGGTAAGTTCTGAGACTTTGAATGTTGGACGAGACTCTAGAAGAAGTACGACAATCTTAATTTCGAGGACGAATTTGTAAGGAGGGTAGACTGTAATACCACTTTTCTAAAATGAGGATAATTTTAAAATTTTGTAAAAGTTTATTAAATAATAGGATTTATGATTTATGGATTTTTTAATAATTTAATACTATTTAAAATTGGTGAATTATAAATTAATGTGTTAGCTAGTGAACCCTAGAACTGTTGAGCCTAGAAACTAACCTGACCATAGGAACCTAACCATGTGATTAGAATAACTATTTACAATTTTTAGGCTAAGAGTATTTGGTCATTTGTGACTTTTGAATTATTTAGAATTTTGATTAATTGGTAAATTTTTTTATTATTTTAATAATATTTAAATTAATGTATTATGATTTTGGTTATTTTCATATTTAATATTTGGGAAAATTTTATTTTTTTAATATTGTTTTTATTGGATTTGTTTAGTCGGGTTTGAGTTTCGTCTCTCGTTCCGACTTGTATTGTGACCCGGGTAGCTTAACTCTAGATGGGACCTATTAAGTTAAGCATGGACCACAAAACCCAAACACTTAAGTTAGTTAGTTAGACTAATTTGTTCATGTTAGAATGGTTAAGTTAGAGACTCAAAACTAGATCCTTTTGACCCCAAACTTGAACCTAGTCTAGACTTAACCATATGAGACTAGAGAAGGGCAATTAGGACATTTCCCATTAGCCCTAATGGACTCTTATGGCAGCAACCTTTAGGAGAGAAAGATTCATTTCATTCATTTCAATCTTGCTTCTTTTATTTTCCTTTTGTTCTTCCCTAATTTTAGAGAGCCGTTCCTTTGATTTGATCTCCAAATCAAATCATTCCTTCACCAAATCTTCCCTCAATCATTCCCATTCTCCAAGGGAAGGGTGCTACCAAGGATGGAAGAGAAGTACAAGGAGGAGTGTCCACTTTGAGGGATCTTCGTATCGGAGCCGGTCCTAGAGGATTTCATTGGGATTCCACTCCCAATAGGTAAAATCATCCTCTAAATCGATTTCCTTTGCATATTTAGTTTTGAATCCGTAGGATCCATCCTCATGCATGTATCCCTTTAGATTCAAATTTGAGGCCATTTGGAGCTCTCTTGAGGATTTTAGATATGTATTTTGTGTCCTACTTGATAGATCCCAAATTGGGACCCCTTGTGTATGTTTGTATGCTAATAGTTTAAATAAATATTTAAATTCAATTTTAGAATGGTTAGAGAGTGGATTGATCTTAGTTAGGATGGTAAGAATGAGTTCATTTGGATACCTATGTTGGTATCCAAGTATCTTGGCCTACATGTTTTCTTTGTCCAAAACAACTCAAATTTGTCATAATATTCATCCACGTTTTTATTAACCAAAGCAACTTAGAAATATCATAACTTTTAGCTTAGAACTTCAATTTATCTCCTATTTTTTAAAAGAACCGTATCGAAGTTAGCTTTCAAATATATATTTTAATAAGCCAAATTCTTTCTGGAACTTTCCGTAGAATTATTTGAGTGTCAGCTGTACGAAAGACGAACGCGTTTCGGTATTTTGTGCGATTCCGGGAGCTTTCGGGCACGAAAATGCGATCCGTTTGAAGTTTCGAAAACTAACACGAAGTACTACAACATACTTTAATCCTAGAATTTAGTGAATGCCCAATTGGTACAATATTAATTTTAAGTAGAAGAGTGACTATACGATATAGGTATTTTGTGTAACCTATGAGCCTGTAGTATGTATATTAAATGAATATAGAGTACGTATACGATATGTTATGAATAAATGATATATATCCTCTTTACATTAATGTATATAATGGTTGAATGCAAGCATGTAGGAATGCAATTAATATATTATGTAAGCAGCATAAATGCATGAATGAAAGAATGAATATACAATGTATGTATGAAAGTATATAATGAATGCTAGATATGAATGCAAGGTATACATGTAATGATAGATATGAATGCATAATATAATAATATATAATATATATTAATGATAGCATGTATGGTAAATAGAATATATGATGCAAGCATGTATATGTCCACTGTTTTCCTTTTCCTTACATTTTTCCTTCCCTTCCTTCCCCTTTCCATTTCAGTTTTTTTCCCTTTTTCCCTCTTCTATTTTTACATGTTGTACATATATATAATGTATAGATGCATGTAAGTATGTAATATGCATGAATGAATGTCATATTGAAAATCTCAATCAAAGGTATTAGTAAAATATAATGCATTGTAATGAATGTTAACATATATAATGTATAAAAGTATGTAGTAAATGTGCATGAATGTATATATCTATGTAACTATGTAAATATGCAAGATGTAACATATGCCTATATATCTAAATTATAATATGGATATGCATGTATGTAAGAAGGTAGTATTATATATATTATCTATTTATATTATGCATTGTTGGGTTCACATTGTCTTGATTGTGTGAGTGCTAGCCTAGGCTTGGTTAGCCTAGTGAGACTTGTTAGACTTGTTTGGGCTAGGACTTGACCTAGTTGACCTAATTTGCTAGTATGGTTGACTAGAGTTGACCAGTGTTAACTTGTCTAGTTTGACCTAGACGGCATGCAGATGCATTACAATTCATTATCATCTCTCGTATATATCTTGACCTGTGTTGCTCTAAATAGGACTCTTTGGCTTCAGGTTGACCTCTATACCTATCAGCTGTTCAGGTTATCAGGCGAGTACATTCTCTGACCGTTTCATACTTGCCAGGATTTGTATTCTTGCTCTAGATTACTTTACTTGATGCTGACACGTTGGTAGCACGGATTGGTACTATATGGATCTTTCATGAGAGTTATCCCTTCGGGAGCATCGGATACTGCTATGTTTTGTGCGTTTCACGAATCATCACGTAACTCTATTCTTCCACTGATTTACGAATCGCTTGTGACACATGTACTCTCATGTTCACAGAGCCATCATGAATCACCTTCACTATCACTCTTTTATGAGCCATGTGAAGTTTCACGAATCTTAACATAACTTGAACAGATCCTTGTGTATTGATTGGGGATGGGGGAGTAGAAATAGCATGTGAATAATATCCAAGTAGCTGTAGTCATGAATCACTCTTAGCTGTAGTCATGAATCTTCCTATGCCATTCACATGTCTATATTTTACTCTGACTCACTAGTCACTGCTAGTATATTTATATAGATATTTCCTTACAATTATCTCCTTTACTTCATATATTTCTCTTTTTAGCGTTTCATGCATCTTACTCTATTGCATGCTTTATTTCTCCTAACTTGATATGAACTGCGTGAGATGCATTGTGCTCGCTCCCGTCCTGACTGGACCTGTTGAAAATTTTACAGAGGATGATGAGGAACCCAGTACCACTTACCATGGGACTACCTTAGAGGATTTTTGTGACCTGGATCTCCAGTAGGATCCCTTAGCAGTGGATGTCACACCATTAGTTTAGATTAGTGATTTTCAGTTGTATTTATTCTCTATGGATTACTGTATTTGAGTTTTGAGATATTTTCTGGATTGTGTTATCATAGACACTTAGACTTCTCTGGTTGTATCTCTGCGGATCTTATTTTATTTTCATATCTATCTATCTATCTCATCCTGCCTTAGATGTGATTGAGACTGTATTCTGCTATGTCACATCCATTCGGAGTGTATATACTGTACAGGTACCTTTATATGTTAGATGATTGACCTAGGACAGCGTTCTACCGCCGACACTGCGGCGTAGGCTGGACGTACCCACTTCTCGTGCCCTTACTCTAGGGTGCGGGTCGTGACACCTTAGGATAAGTTTTGTCAAAATAATTGTTTTTCTTAAGTTTGAAATATATATTAATTGAAATACTTTTAGATAATACATACTTTGAAAGTAAATATGTATATATTAAATAAAAAACTATATTAGTAATATAGCTATGGCTTCTAGAGCCTAGTAATTATAGTTCCCAAGTCCATTGCCATGCTTTTGTTGCAAATTTTTTTGGAAAGTACATGATAATATTTATTTATATATATATTAAAAAGTATAATACTTTATAATACAAAATACATAGTTTCATACTAGGTTAAATATCCATACTATACTAGGTTCAAATATCAATACTATATATAAAATAAATGTAAACACACAAAGTCCAAAAAAAAAAACAAACAAAATGTATATAAAAAATTTATGAAGTAACATAAGGTTGCAGCAGCTTCTTTCTCCTCCATTCTCACGGGGAAGTAAGAAGCAACACTTATTTTTGGGGGAAGTGAGAAGGATGAGAGAGAAAAATATTTCAGAGAGAGAGTCGCGGGAGAGGGACAAGGATAAACCGGGGAGACGGGGCTGGAGAAGAAGGCGGAGTCGTGGACCGGCTCGGCTGGCGGGAGGAGAGTGGGAATCGGCACGGAGGCGTCGTCGGTGACGGCGCGGAGAGGATGCGGCACTGTGGCGCCGGCGGCTCGGTCAGAGGGCGCGACCTTCACCCGCCGGAGCAGACGCGGGAGGCGGCTCAAGATCGGTGGGGTCGCTGGATCTGGGGACCGCGGTGGTCGGAAGACTCCTGCTGGGTGCTTAGGTCGGTACGGCGAGGTAGAACCTCGGTTTCCTCCGCGGGCTTGGTCGCAGCTTGCCACAGGGGGTGGCACAAAGGAATTTGCTCGACGCGATGGTCGTCGTGGAGCGAGGAGGCGCCGTGGATCCATACGCGACGACGAGCCGAGCAGGAGGCCAGGTGGGGCTTTTGTTTTGGTTTTTGGTTGTGGCGTCTACTGTGGTGGTGGTGTTGTCGGGGCTTGGGTGGTTAGTCGAAAATCGGTCGGTGGGTGTGGTGGTGGTCATGACGGAGGTTATGGTGGTGGCGCGACCGAATATTGGCCGGGGCGGAGTGAAGGTTATGGCGGCAGTAATTTTGGGGGGTTTTATTGGTGGCGGCGGCAGCTTGATGTCTGTGGAGATGGGGGTGATGAAGATGATGGTGGCTGTGGCGGCGTTGTCGGCCTAGGCGGCGGCCGAGTTGGGGGTCGGGCTTTTGATGGCGGTGGAGATGTTGGGGCCAGGAGGTGGTTTCTCACGGTGTTGGCTAGATGGTTGACTCCGGGGAGGGTTGGCCGGAGTCGGCACCTGGAGAGGGATTTGGGGTGATATCGTGGTTGCTGCCAAAGTTGCTGGTGGTAGTCGGGGCTCGGTTGTACAGAGGAGGAGGATAGCTTGTGGTTGTTGCGATGGTGAGGGTGGCTGTTAGCGACAGAGGGCAGGCCGGGGTCGTCGACAAGACATAGAAGACGGGGCACGGCAGGTAATCTGTGGAGATGGCGATGGTTGTTTGATGGCGGTGGTCGACCAGGGAAGGTTGGGCTCGGCTAGGATTAGGGGTTTGATGATGTCGGGGTGTGTCCTACACGAGGAAGAAGATAATGTAGTTGCAAAAAATTTTTTTATAGTGGATGGGACACGAACATGGACACGATGCACTCACTTTTGTGGTAAAAATTTGTGGAAGAATAGTTGTGGAGAATAATGGAAAAAGAGGGCAAGCACCTCTCCTATTATAGGAGGTGGAAATCCCATTAGGATAAGGACTAGGGGGTTTCAAATCTCCCATAGATAAATCGTATATTAATTTAAATCAAATTTAAATCAATACAATCAACAACAATTCAAATCTAATTCCAATTTAAATCTAGATAATCTAAACTCAATTTAAATATAAATTCTATCATTAAATTTAAACTATTTAAATCAAATCCATAAAATCTAATCAAGGATTTAATTTGCCAAAATAATTTCAAAATATATTTTCCAAAAATACTAATAATAATAATTTCAAAAATAATAAATATTTTTAAATATCTTTTGAATAATAAATATTAATATTAATACATTTTGAAAATGGAATTATATATATGAATTCAAATTCATGTCCCTCATATGCAAGGAATAAAAATAATTTTCTAAATTACCACTATTAAATAAGATAGCCTTTTATAAATAAATAAAAGTAATAAGTTTTGGCCATCTCGATACGATACTTTTCACAACTTTAAGTAAAATACAATACAAATAATTATTATTTATATTATTTTGAAACTATAAAAATAGAAAAAAATGTTTTTCTAAAAATATGTACGCTCGCACATATTCGCACTCATCGAGCAATTAAAATTAAAAAAAACAAAATTTCGCACGCGACGTACAATACGACTACGCAACGTACAATACAAAAATTTAAATTAGTACCAAATTTATATAAAAATATAGTAGAAATTTAGGGGTTTTACATCCTACCCAACTTAAAAGAATTTTGTCCTTGAAATTTAGGATTCGCAGGGGGGTGAGAAGGCACAAAACAATTCACGATGTTCAATGAAAGATGCATTAGGAAATCTCGATTTCAATAACGGCAAGGATAATCATGGGTTAACACAAGAAGGAAAATAAGTGGGGGGTTAACGTTAGAATATGCAATAAAGGTCAGAGAGAATGGATTAAATACCTAGAAGGTATGATTTGGGAGTAGGTTGAGGGTCATAGGTGATAGGGTAGCTAGAGGAATTTCTAGAACCACGCCTCCGTCCTTCTAAAATAGGTAGAGGCAAAAGCAATAAGGAGTTCAATGACGATTTTATCGAATACGAATACGTGATTCAAAGGCGACCGTATAATTTCAAAAGAATTTTCTAGGCAGTCGTGGATGGGATTCTAGGGCCAAGTTTAATTTTGTCTCATCCACGTAGAATAATAGGTAAAAAGCGAACCAAAGTGCACTAGGCTGATCAGACCATCATGCACCGGTTATGATTAGACGATATGTTAGTGGGAGCTCTTCCAATAACATAGGTCGTGAACAAGCTTGATAAAGGGTGAGCTTGCAAAACTAGGCTATATTTGTGGTGTTAGTCAAGTTAGTCAAAATATACGTACGCTAGATAATGAAGAAAGGAAATACAAACAGTCTAAGTTCCTTAATAGGTCATAAAGTCAATAGAAATACTAGACCGTGAGGCATTCTACCCAACTTAAAAGAGTTAACCTAGTAGTGTGATGGGGCAATGGGTGAAGCATTCAAGATAAACCACAAGTATTCAAGGAATTAAATGGATCACAAGCACACGTTGGGTCAAAAGAATTTAGTCGAGGTTGAGTAAGTCAAGATTGAGATATAATCACATGCTTGGTAGATGACTAACTATAATTGAGTATATACACCTATCATGGCACGAGTGATATGGCAACCAGTGTGGAATACTTAATATCTCATTAGGGCTATCTTGGTTGTCTTCCATTAAAATTTTTTAACTCGAGTTTTCCTCAAAAAGTTTCTTATCCATCAAGACTTTAAATCTTATATTCTTTAATCATTCTCAAGAAGTGAACCTCAGTATATCACTAATCAAATCTACCATGATTGCTAATATTCATAATCAAAACTTGTAACTCTAAATGAATTTATCGATCATAATTTATAACACACAAATTTGAAATTTTCTCTCAAAGTTAATTTCATGTCTTCAAAAATATTTTAAACCATTTTTTTCCATCACTTCTAACTTAAAACTTGTAGTCATATTGCAATATTTAAAATCCTTTAACTAATTTTTATATCTCTTCAAGGATCTTCAAGGATGAGTTAATCATAACTCTATAGCTCAAGACTTTCAAAACTTAAAATCAAATATAATTTGTTTCCTAATTTGTATATAGATTCTAACTATCTTCTTGTAGTAATAAAATTTCCACAATCTTCTAAGTTTGTAAAGTCGCTACTATCCCACTTGGAATCAACAAATTCATCCTACAAGATCATACATCAAAAAGATATGGTCCTTCGTTTCTTAAAGTAAAAATGTCTTTATAACTCCAATATGATCTCTAATGCATACTAATTGCCAATGGAATCTTCGAAGCCATGTGTTTGACCTTGTTTGCCATTGATTGTAAAAGTACAGAACAATTATCGGAGGACTGAACTTAGACTCACAATACAACTCGCTTGTACAAAGAAAGCCTAGGGACGAAAACCTAGGTACAGCAATCTAAGTACAATTGTTTATTTAGATTCTGGGGGGTGACGATAGAGGCTCGGGAAGGCGACGGCAGCCCTGCCTTACTCCTTGGACGATCGGTATGCAACCTTGGCTCCTGGTGTGAAGATGGTTGGCGTTGACGAAGAAAGGCTCTTTTTGCTCCTCTGTTGCTCTCCTGGCTTCTCTCTCTCTCTGTGTATTTTTTCTCTGGCTCTGTATTTTTTTTAATTCTTTGTTGCCGGTCCTTGTGCAAAGAAATGATGCTGGCTATTTATAAGAGTGAAGTATGATCATTAGGGTTTGCTAATGATCATTGTTTTGGAATGTCGGCGCTCCTTCAATCTATCTGAACCCTTGGTCCTGATTACAATAAATCTCGGCCATTAATGAGGATAGCACCAAATCTTGTAAGCAATTAATGTTGATTGCTTTAAATCTTTATGATTGATTATACCAATGCCCGCTTGCTCACCACGTGTCCCATTGGCTTGATGATAAATGATATGCCTTGATCTCAGTAATTATGATGATGATGTCAAATATATTGTTGAAATTCGGTTAAATCGTTGATTGATCCGATGCCACGTGTTTTAATTGTGGGTCCTGTCAGAGCCGCATGGGATAGGCAAGACTTGAACCGCAGGAAGATAATCTTCATGAGCCGTATGGGACAGTGCTTCGTTGAACTGCAGGGAACAAACTCTCAATGAGCCGCATATGCATAGTCTTTGCGAGCCGCATGAGCTAGCGTTGTATTGAGCCGCAGGGGCTGAGCTCTCAGTGGGCCGCATATGGCTGATTTCTGCTAGTCATATAGGGTGACTTCTCCGTGAGCCGCATGAAGCTGTTCTCTATTTAAGCCGCATGATATTTGCCACGTGGCAACCTAGGATTTCTGACGGATCGGGTCAGAGATCTTCTTCTTTTCCCGAAGAGTCTGTCATTATGGCAGAGTCATTATGACACTTTATGCCAGAGCCACCACAGTCGACAAATCGTGTCAGAGCATTAAATGAGGCCACTATTCAAAGGGCCAGCTGTAGGAAAGGATCACAGGGGACACGTGGCATCGATCGAGCCGCATATTCCTGCTGAACCGCATACACTCTCGAGCCGCATGAGGCAGAGAGTCTTCCTTTGAACTGTATAAGACAGCTCCCATATGAGCCGCATGGGCTTCGTATCCGGAGCCGCATGGACCATTATTCTGATATTTTCCATGCTTCTACAGGACCCCCTTCAAAGTTTTCAATTTGCAAAATTGAAACACTTTGAATAAAAAGCATGGTCCCGTTCATGCCGCATAAGTGTCCCAGCCGCATAGATTCATCTGTCCGCATAGGCTCTTTGCCACGTGTCCTGACTACGTCTGCAAATCTTCATTAAATGCTCTTGATTCATTTTGATTTAACGCCATCTTTTGGGAGAGGATCCCAGGGTCGGTTATGCCTTGACCGAAGCATTTTTGCCTTTATTTTTTGAAGTAGCGCGTAATCCGAGGTGTCATACGAGACGTTTGTTCGTTTTATGGGTTTCTTTCGCCTATAAATAAGAGTCTTTTAATCCCCTTAGGTTTCTTTACCTTCTTTCTTTGCTCAAATCCCCTGTTGCAGACTTTGCTCTTCGTTTTCTCCCTTCATCGATCGACAATGGCTCCCAAGAAGGCTGTTGCTGCTGCGGGCAAGAAGGCCGCATCATCCTCTGCGGCTGCGAAGGACAGAAGGCCGCGTTTTCATCGACTGCGGCGACGAACTTGGCGGCTCCTCCGTCGACTGACATGCCTGCTTTTCACCCCGACGTCCACCCGTCCATTGCTGGTAAGGGTTGTTTGAAAACCCTAACTGTTGCCATGGCTCTGCTGCATACTTTATGCACAAGCCGTATGTACGAGGCTTATCGATGTGACCGTATAAGCACTTCCCCCATTGGGGTCGCATGAGCTTGTTTATACTCGATCTGAGCCGCATATGTGTTTTCGATTTGGGTCGCATAAGCGTCGCTCACTTTCGAACCGCATAGGCTCGCTTTCTTGTATCCGCGTAAGCTCGCATGGGTCTGGTTTCGTAGGCGTGCTTAATTTGAACCGCCTGGGTCTATAAGCTCGTCTGAATTTGAGTTGCACGGACTCGACTAACTCGGAGGCACATGCGGCTACGGTGCACAGAATCGCATGGACGTATCTAATGCTGAGCCGCATGTGACTGTGATGACCCAAGCCGCATAGACTCAAATGATCTTTCCAATGCTTCTGTTTTCTTTGACTATCTTCTAACCTCGTTTCTTTTGTCTTTCTCCAGTGAGTCTGCCCGTAAATCCTGCTGGGGAGCTTATAGTGGGTTCAAATCAATTCGCCCTGGACGTGCGTCTTGATGACTTAATTAAGCATGTGTTGAATCAATTCCCTACTGATGAGCCTTCAGAGAGGTTGAAGGCCATTGAGAATCAGACCCTCCATTACCTCCGTTCCATGATGAATACTGGGAAGCTGGATGGGAAATACCTGAAGCCTTTGTTCCTTTTTGGAGATGCTTTAATCATCAAGAATCTCCGAGTTTTAGAGATTACCGAGAACTAGGATTTCTCTTTGGATGGGGTGGCAATCCATATTCCTCTCATGGAACGTCATTATCCTTTGTCATGGTTCAATGTGGTGTTGCTGGACAAGAAGATGGTGTGTAACTTAACTCCTACTCAATCAGGGATGTTGATGGGCAACATCCATTATAATCCGAACATGCGGTCAGCGTATGCGGATAAGGATTCTGTCCTCCGGTATATGATGGGTCTGGCCCCGGGCTCTTTCATGAATGTATACGGTCCCAACTTCACACTTACTCAAGCTGATACTTTCCTGAATCGGCTCGTTCGTAAGAAGTCTTATCCTGTTGGTAGGCTGGCACTGCCGAACTGGATAAACCCCACCTCTACGTGGGCCCAGTTGACTACTTAGGTTTTGCAGACCTACGGAACATTCTTGCGGGAGGTGGGGCTTTACCATGCCATTCGGGGCACTTGTCACAGGCTTTCCATCAATAAACCACTGTTCGTAGCGCTCTTGGAGATGTATAGCCGGCGAACGGGGACATTCTTTGCACCAGTAGGAGAGCTGGAGCTTGCTCTTCACGAGATGTATACTGTCTCTAAACTTCCATGGGGGAATGAGCCTTTCGAGGTGTATACCCCGTCGAATGAGGAGTTCGAGGCCTTGGACAGGCAACACCCGAGTTCTGTTGCGGTGTATCGGTGCTGCCAGCCACGCTCCCGTTGACACCGGCCTCCACGGAGACTCTGAACGAGGCGACGCAGGACGTGGTAGACAGCTTCTATCGTCATTTGAATAGGGGCGTAGACGCTGCCATAGGGCGGGGGACCCCATTTTCTCTATCTCTCCGGTGTGCTCGGAGTCAAATTGCGACCTTGAAGTCCCTTCCTGGCGGGGTGGGATTGGCTGCACTGCTGGAGCCTAAGCTGACGGAAGCTGATCAGCTTGTGACCCAGCTACTGGCGATACGACAGGCGGGCTTGCTTGTTGCAATCGAGCGGAAGCGGGGCTTCCTCATTGTTGCTCGGGATCGGATTAAGCTAGCCCGCGATACTGCTGGACCAGTTGTACGGGGGGACCTTGATAAGTTCTCCGCTTCGTATGACCAGCTGGGTCGCAGGAGTCAGGCTTGCCGTGCTCGGAAAGAGTCCGCTTCTCGTGGAATTGCTGATACGAAGGAGCGGATTCTTGGACTCCAGAGGCAACTGGCCTTCTTAGAGTCAGAGCTGGAGGCTGCTCAGGCGGAGCAGGAGTCGATCGTTCGGGAGGCCGAGAAGGTTTCCCGATCTTCCGATAACCTGGAGCGGGCCTTTAAGAAATTTGAGGATAACTGGCAGGCTCACGCTCATCTGGAGGATGAGGCAGTGCTGAACCACGAGGCAGAGCGTCGAGCCTCTCAGAGGTTTGAGCGGTCGGTTTGCTTTGCTGACAGACCGTCTCAGGGCGTTATGTGCCCCAGAGCAGTGATCAGCCGTCTGTTTTCTTTTGCTTTCTTTTCTTCTTTTTCTTTTTTTTTCTGTAAGGGGTGTGATCCCCAAATAATGTAGTACGTTGAATTTTGAATAAATGAGCCTGTTTCAACTCATCATCTCTTTCTTGTACTTATGGCGTCTGTGGAATTTGGACTTGCTGGGGGATTTTATTTGTGGACCTGTTATCCTAGGCGTACCTTGGTTTTAGGTACGGATAACAAGTTTGGACAGGATGTCCGGAACAGCCGTGGCAAAGTGGTCATGGATGTTCTCGGTGCTTAAAAAAAAGGAATGTCGTAGAGCAGCTAGGCTCCCGGGGCATGGTGGGGTAGTGGATTTATGCTAAGAAGCTTAGCAAAGGAATATTTGTGGACCTATTATCCTTGGCGTACCCTGGTTCGGGATACAGATAATAGGGTGAAAGGAAAACCAACATATTTGCTCAGAGGTCATGAGGACATGGCAAGCGTGAGGGTTTTACCGTGGAACCTTCCTGCTCAGAGGTAGTGAGGACATGGCAGGGGAGGTTTCACAGGAGATATTCGTGGTCAACAGCGGACATTTGTGGACCTATTATCCTTGTTATACTCTGGTTGTGGGTACAGATAATAGGTCGAAAGGAGACCGACATACTTGCTCAGAGGTAATGTGGACATGGCAAGCATGAAGGGTTCTTCGACGGAGCCTTCCCACTCAGAGGTAATGATGACATGGCAGGAGTGGGCTCAATGAAGAGGGAGTACATAGAACGACTCAGAGGTAGGAGAACGTGGAGGTTCTATGTGAGGGGCGGTTTGTTTTTGGTGGAAGTGAAAACGATTCAGAGGTAATAAGGACATGTCCGTTTTCGGAAATTTGTGGATCGATTACCCTTTTTGTGCACTGGGAGTGCGGGTATTGGATCATGAGGAAGGATCTCATCCAGGAAAGCAAGTTCAGAGGTATAATCATACGTGACTTACTATCTGAAAGAGTGACCAAAATGTGAGTTCAGAGGCACCAGCGGGTACATAACTCGGTAAATTAACATATTGAGAAAGTGGGAGTCTAGCGGCACCAGCGGGTACATGGCTCGATAATCTAAAGGGGATGTAGGGGTGAGTTCAAGGGCACCAGCAGGTATATGACTCGATAATCTTGAAATATTGTGGGTGTGAGTTCAGTGGTACCAGCCGGTACATGACTCGATAATCTGAAATACTGAGGGTGTGAGTTCAGTGGTACCAGCGGGTACATAACTCGATGAACTAGTAGCGAATGTCGTTTAGACATAATATTTCTTCACGAACTTGCCGTTGACGGGCAGCATGAGCAAGTCTCCGTTTTGCTTTGCAAGACGGTAAGCACCGTTGGAGAATACCGTCTCAATGATAAATGGGCCCTCCCACTTTGGCTGGAATTTGCCGGTGGTCTTGTGAGTCATAACCATTGGCCTCCGGACTGCCAAGACGAGATCGCCTACCTGGAATGTTCTGATTTTGACCTTCTTGTTGAAGGCTCCTGAGATGCGTGCTTGGTATAGCTCGATCCTTTGCTGAGCTAGGAGGCGCTTTTCATCTAAGGCCTTTAACTCTTGCAGTCGACGTCGATAGTTATCATCGGTTGTCAATTGGTGTGTGAGGGTGACACGTAGTGAGGGGATCTGTGTCTCCAAGGGGAGGACTGCCTCACTTCCGTATACCAGGGAGAATGGTGTATTTTCGGTGGCTGTTCGGACCGTGGTGCGATAAGCCAATAAGCACTCGCCGAGCTTGTCGTTCCAGTCACGTTTGTTGGAGGAGACAAACTTCTTAAGAAGTTTGATGATTGTTTTGTTGAACGCCTCTGCTAACCCATTTGCTGCCGGGTTGTACGGCGTCGAGGCAATATTCTGAATACGGTGCTTATCGCAAAACCGATAGAATGCGTGGCTTGTAAACTGCGGACCATTATCATGGATGATCCTTCGGGACAGTCCAAAGCGGTAGATGACGTGGTGTTTAAGGAAGCTGATCACGTTTGAAGTCTTGATTTCTGTGAGTGGGACAGCTTCCGCCCATTTAGAGAAGTAATCAGTGATCGCAAGTATGAAGCGATGTCCTCGGGAGGAAGGTGGGGTGATTGGACCAATGATATCCATTCCCCATGCTTCGAATGGCCAGGACGCCACTGTCGGATGTAAAAATTCGGAGGGTTGGTGGATGAAGTCCGCGTGGACTTGGCAAGCTTTGCACTTTCTAGCATAATCTATCGCGTCTGCCACCATTGTGGGCCAATAGTAGCCCATTCGGTGAAGGCGGTCTTGCAGTTTCAGGCCGGGCTGGTGGGCCCCGCAAATACCGTCATGGGCTTCTCATACGGCTTCTTTGGCTTCTACGTTTGACAGACACCGAAGCAATAATCCGTCGTAGGAGCGGCGATACAACATTTTCGTCTCTGTATCGTAGAAGAATCTGAGGGAACGCCTTCTGATGGAAGTAGGTTCCTTTGGGTTCTCAGGCAGGATGTCGTAGACGACGAAGTCGATAAATGGTTGTCTCCAATCTGGGGCGTCATCGATCGTCTGTGCGGAATAACTTACGATGAATTGCACATTATTTTTGGGATAGACCAGTTCATGGCCTATCACTTCCACTGATTGTCGATCATAATTCGGAACTGCTAGGAAAGCGGCGAGACCAGCTAGGGCATCGGCTTCAATATTTTGGAGTCTGGGGACGTGCTCGATGAAGAACCCCTCAAATGCCGAGATGATATTGATCGCTATTTGATGATAAGGGATCATGTCTTCATGGCGTACCTCGTACGAACCTCGGATCTGATTGACGATTAGTTGGGAATCGCCGTACGCTTTAAGGTATTCTACCCCCAGCTCTTTTGCAAGTTGGAGGCCAATGACCAGAGCGTTGTACTCGGCCACATTGTTAGAACCGGGTTCAGTGAGAGAATAAGCGCGGTTAATCACCAATCCGGAAGGAGAGATTAGTACTACTCCGACTCCGACGACTATATTGCCTTTAGGTCCGGTCCTCGAAGCGCCGTCGAAGAACATTCGCCATATATTTTCGTGGGAGGTTGTATGCGAGTCGGCGACCTCATCTGGGATCTCTTCGTATATCCTGGAGGACTCCGAGCCTGGGTGGGCTGCCAAGAAATCTGCCAGGGCTTGACCTTTGACTGCCTTTTGGGGGACGAAGATCATATGATAAGGGGACAGCAGTATTGCCCATGTAGTGAGGCGAGAGCTGAGTACCCCTGGTTTAGTCATGAGGACCCTGAGAGGGTTAACTCGTGAGATCACATGTATCATTTGTCCGATGACATAGTGCCGCGTTTTCTGAATGGCGAACACCTGAGCGAGGCATTCCTTCTCCACAGCGGTGTATCGGTGCTCTGGTCCAATCATCATTCGGCTGAGGTAATATATGGCCTGTTCATGGCCTGTATCGTTATTCTATGCCAGCAGAGCACCGAGGGAGTGTTCCATTGCTCGTACATAGAGCAGAAATAGTTTTCCAGGGACTGGAGCTACCAAGACCGGAGGATTTGACAGATATTCTTTAATACTATCGAAAGCACGCTGGCATTCTTCGTCCCATACGAATGAGAATCCTTTTTTCATGAGGTGTGTAAATGGCCAGCATCGCCCGGAGAGGTTGGAAATGAACCTTCTGATGTAAGCTAGCCTTCCCTGAAGGCCTCTGAGTTCGCGGAGATTTCTCGGGGGACCCATCTCCATGATTGCTTTTGTCTTCTCGGGGTCTACATGGATACCCTTTGCAGTGATGATGAAGCCTAAGAACTTCCCGCTAGATACGCCCAGGAAGGACTTCGTGGGGTTCATCTTCAAATTGTGCGTCCGCATTAGGTCGAATATCGTCCTTAGATCCTGCAGATGGTCTCCTTTGCTACGGCTCTTGACGGCTATATCATCGACATAGCACTCCACCGTCTTGCGTAAGTGGTCTCTGAAGATGATGCTCATAGCTCTTTGATATGTGGCGCCAGTATTATTTAAACCGAAAGGCATGACTGTGTAGCAGTACGTGCCAATCGGTGTTCGGAATGATGTATGCTTTTCGTCGTCGGAAGACATCTTGATTTGGTTGTATCCCGAGAATCCATCCATGAATGACATGCGCTCAAAGCCGCAGGTATTGTCGATCATGATGTCTGTGATAGGAAGGGGGAATTCATCTTTGGGGCATGCCTCGTTCAGATTACAGAAGTCGATACAGATTCAAATTTTCTCATTCTTCTTGAGGACAGGTACTATATTGGCGACCCAATCGGGATGTTGCTCCTCACGAATGAAGCCGCTGGCTATTAGTTTGTTGACTTCAGCTTCGATCGCGTCCATGATGCTTGGGCGGAAGCGTCGCTGTTGTTGTTTGACTGGCTTCGCATCTGGCCGAATATTGAGTTTATGAAGAGCGATGTCAGGATTTAACCCTGGCATGTCTTCATAGTTCCAGGCGAACACATCAATGTACTCCCTGACAAGTTCTAACAGCGACTTCCGTTCTTCGTTGGTTAGGCTTTCACTGATGAAGATCGGTTTTGGAGAAGATTCGCTGCCGAGATCTACTTGTATGACCTTATCTTCAGTAGGAGGTTCTCTCAGTTCGAATTGCTTTTCCTATTGCGCGTCTAATTGCTGGGCCCATGGCTCTAGCTCGAGGATTTCGGGGACGTCTTCGTCTTCCTCGTAAGCGTCGGCGAACGTCATGTTGACTGACATGACATGTCTGAACACATCTCCGATGCTGGTATCTGAGTCGAAAGTTGGCGATCCGGTTGAATACGACTGCCAGTCGCACTCTTCATCTGAACTTTCCGGGGTCGTAGTAGGCGTTACATACCCTAACCCGTATCGAGTTTTGTTATAGTAGTTCCATGGTTTGCCCGCCAGGGCTGGCGGCTTCAAAGGTAATCGTCGCCCAGTGTCATAGTTCAATCCTGGCGTAGTCTCTAGATCATACCCCTGTTTCTGCATGAGATATTTGGATTGAGGGCTATAGAGATACAAAGGTAGTCTCCCGGCATCTGACCCGAGGTCGTCTTCTTCTATGGTGCGGGGATGTGGGTTGTTCGTCCGGCCGAAGATGACTGGATGATCCCCTCCCTTGTGTATTCGGTAGGCGTCTTCTACTGGAGTAAGCTGGATTGTGGTGTACACATTTGTCACCTGTGTGTGTAGGTGAGCGCCTATGCCGTGTTCCATAGCATACATCGTACATAGCTTATTGAGCTCGATGTAGTTCAAAGATAACCCTTTGTTGATGAAGTAAGATATCTTTTCTAGGGGGATTACATCATCAGCGGAGGGGACATTAGTGTGGGCGGCCACATACTTGGCTAGTTTCGGTTCCTCTTCGACTACCCCCTGTGTGAACGAAGCCTGAGAGGACGACCTAGGAAGCTTGATTGTCAGTGGTCCAGTTGATGGAGCAGAGCGTGGGGTAGTTGGCAGACTGGCGACCCCCAGTTTGGCATTCGATGTGGAGCGAGGAGTGGCTGGTTCGCTGGAAGTGTCAGACCTTGCATCGAGGCGACAACCTTTCTTGGGAAGGCGTATTGTCAATGGCCTGTCCGAGGGGTTGAGCTTCCCTGTTTGTGGTTGACTGACTCTTGGTAACCTGATTGTTAGTGGCTCCGTTGTGGGTCTCGGCACTTGGCCGGATCTCGACAGCCGGATTGTCATCTGCTCCTCTTGCGCCGAGAGGCTGATCGCGTCCTTCCGCAGAGTGGCGGTGAGGGGTGCAGACTTGCCCGGTTTGCGAGCTTGGAGGTGGATCGTCAGGGGTCCTTCTGATCCCATGGCTGTCTCAGTATGAGCTTGTGCGTCTCCTTCATCCAGGTGCCTCTTCGACTTTTCGTATAAACAGGAGTCCGAGTAGTAAAATTTGACCCCTTTGAAGGGATCGATGTCAGCAAACTCTGTCTTCACGAATCCGTATTTGTCGACATATTTGAAGCACTGGTGTAGCGTGGAAGGCACGATCATATAATCGTGTATCCATGGGCGCCCCAAGAGGATGTTGTAAGAAGTGTCTGCATCTATGACGTAGCAGGTGACCTCGGATTGGAGATCGCCAATCTGACACTTCAGACGAATCTTCCCGATAGGGTAGCTTCTGCCCGAATTGAAACCGCTGATGGCGGTGCTTGTAGGTGTTAGGCGATGTATTGGGATGCGGAGATGATGTAGCAGACCTTTCGGGATGATGCTTATGGAAGAGCCGGGATCAATGTGCATCCGATCCACCTTCACGTCGCCGATGTATCCCGTGTAGTTTAGCGGGCGATCATATAGGTTGGTTTTAATGAGCATGTCCTGCGGAGTGAAGACGATGTTGGGCATTGCTCCCGTACAGGCACTATCTTGGAGATCCATGGTTGAGTTCTCCCCAGTGAGGTTAGATTGAGCGAGATAGGCATCGACATTTTGGAGTGCTTCGCTCAATGCAATACGAACGTCTTTGGAGAGCCTCAGGAGTTCATATAATGACAATTTGGCTGGAGTGTTAGCCAATTGTGCTAAGATGTCAAAGTTGTAGGACCTCTCTAGCCCTTGGGCTGCGTTCTTTCGGAGAGATTTGTCGAAGCGAGTCTCCTTCAGCCTAGGCTTGTCGGTCGTCGAAGGCTGAGCCGGTCCCAGAGCATCAGTTACAGTGGGTTGATGATTTTCAGCTGGACTATCAACCACAGGTTGGGATTGCGCTCCGGACCGCGTGACGATGGCTGTAGCTTCCTCGTTGTCTGCTAAAATTGTGCGGCAGGTCTTGATTTTTCTACTCTTTTTGTTGGTGGAAGATGGTGTGGGCCGAGTTACTTCTGACACCAAGTCTGGATGGACCCACATGACCTCTCCTCTTGAGGTGGTGAGAGGTACTAGACCAGCAGCTTGTTCTCGGGGCGGAGGAAGATTGGTAATCTCCATTGTCGCGAGAGGGACGGGAATTACCCCGTCTTGGGTCTCCGTTGGAGGGAAGTTGCCGAATTGTACGGACACCATATTGGCTGCTACGGTTACCTCTTCGAAGTCGATGGCCAGAGCGTTCGAATCGATGAGACTTTGGATGTACCGTTTTAGTTGATAGCAGTCATGTGTAGCGTGGTGTACATAACGGTGGTAATGACAGAACTTCGGGTTCTCCAAATCAGCCAGTCGAGGCTCCCATCTTGGTGGAGGAAGCTGAATTCTACCTCCTTGTATAAGCATGTCTAAGATAGGCTTGACGTGGTCGTCTTCGAAAGAGTAAGTGATCTGAGGCCATTGCTTGTCTGCTGGCTGTGGCTCGGGCTTCTGGGCCGTGTCGACCACCATAGCCTGTTTTCCTTTGCTGTCCCGATTATTGGAGGGGTTACCCCTATTATCTTAGTTGAGACGCTTGCCCTTGTTTTCCTCCTTCTGAGATGTGCAACCCCAGTTGGCGGGCCTTCTTCAGTCGTTCTTCAGCGCTTGTGGCGCTGATGATGAACGCCTTTCAATCTTTGAATTGACTCTCGCCCATCCAGAGGCTGATCGTTGGAAGCAGTCTCTTTTGGCAGATTTCGATCAAAGAAGAATCCGGATTTCCGGAAGGCAGCTTCATGGCGGTCTGGCGGAACCGTTCGATGTAGTTCCTTGTTAGCTCCTTCTCCCCTTGGACGACGTCCATGAGAGTGGACATAGTGATGTCTTGTCCTACTTCATAGAATCGTTCCAAGAACATGCGCTTGAAGCCAGCGAAGGAATGGATGCAGTTGTCCGGTAGATTGCGGTACCAATCAAAGACGACTCCTTCCAATGCTCCAATGAATAACCGTGTGAGGATCGTATCTTCATGGGGCAGATGGTCGGTGGTGACCTCAAAGTAAGTGATGTATCGACTTGCTGAGGTTTTGCCATCATACGGGTTGATGTTGAACGGCTTATATCTTGGTGGGAATGGAACATCCCTCTACTCAGCAGGATATGGTTGCCGTATTCTGAGATCTTGAGGGTTTTTTTCGGGCATGAAACATGGCACGGAGCTCTTGGACCTCTCTTCTTACTTCTCGGGTCTCATGTGTCGCGGCGGGGGCTGTTATTTCGGGAGGATTATTGCCCGAGTTTGGTGCCGCTGAGTTCGAATCTATATTGACCGCGGGGCCCGTGTTTGTTTGACCAGGCGCTCCTCCTTGTAAAGTGGGCAGGGCCGCTTTAATCTCGTCTACAGACTTGACCAAAGCAAGTAATATAGCTTCGAGACTGTCGATGCGCTGGCGATCACTGGAACCACCTTGATCGCTGTCCGTCATGAACACCGTTCTTACGTGAGGAGTGATGGAAGGAACGGTAGAGGATGTGCCCTTGAGTCGTACCCATGCACCGAGAAGTCATCGGGATAGGTGGGAATGTTCTTTTCGGGCTCGGACTCGGAGGGAACGGCATCCCCAGCTTCAGAGCTTGCCTTGTCTTGAGAGTTACGGATGTCCTCGGGGGCATCAGCGTCCGTTACTCCTGATGGAAGAGTTGTTTGTGCGGACTCGATTCCTTGGAACATCGGATTGTTTCGGATGTTCGAAGGAGTGTTACCCCCAGCTCCTTCAACCCCCAGCGATGTGGATGATGAATTTCCCATCGCGGTAAATTTCGTCTTTGAACGGGTGTGTTGAAATACACCAGTGGAGGGCAACCGTTTAGACGACAGTTTCTTAGTTGTAATGGTTGATATCTTCGGACTGGAGACGCTCGTTTTCTTCCTCCTCTCTTCGGCGGGAACTTTTTGAGTAGAATTGCAGGAGACAACAGGAGGTGCCACATCTTCTGTGTTCGGGTGCTGTAGCCTTTGGAAGGCGGATGGCCGAGCTTCCGTCATTGCCGCGTTGTTGCAGCAGCAATTGACGATGATTTGGTGCTGCGATGTCCAAGCGAGGACTCTTTGCACACCGACACTCCTTCTCTTTCCTTGCGTTTGTGGAGGATCGTCTCCCGCAGGTCAGGAAAACCACTCTGTCTGTTTGCCGCGGGGGGCTGGACTTGAGTGGTTGTATACAACTTTCCATCCGAGGCCCGTGTGATAGTCAACGGGACGCTCCGATAGTTAGAGGTTGGGACAGCTGACTGGGCTCGATGAGCTCGCGCTGTCCTAGACTTCCTCCTTCTAGCACTTGTAGGTGCGTAATAGGAGGAGTCCAAGTTTAATGCTACAGAATCTGGCTTATCATACAGAGAATCATCAGGGTCGGGACCGTATGAGAGACGATCGAAGACCGATCGAGAGAAGCGTGGAACGGACGCTATGCTGCCAGAGTTGGGTACCATGCAGGCTGTCTGCATGCGGTCATCTTCTGCTGTCGGATGAGTTGTCTTTGGGCGGTTAGGAGTCACGACCGTGCAGGCTGGCCGCATGGGTTCTCTGCAAGCGGCTGCCTCCTGTAGCCTCATGTGTTTCATCTATGTGATTGGCGACTGTAGCTGCATAAACTATGCGGCTGCCAGATGTGACCGCATGATTCTTCTTCATGCGGCCAGCGACTGTGGCCGCATGAGCTTTGTCCCTGTGGCTAGCGGATGTGGTCGCATGAGCCTTTTTCACTCGGCTAGCACCCCTATGCGACTTAGTTCGCATAGAGTTCCTCTTTGCCTCTGCAAGTCCAGCATCATAGTGTTTTCTTCTGCCGGACTTGGAGACAGCAGAGTTGTCTACGGTCTGAAGTGGGGCCGCAGAAGAGTCCTTCTCACCGTCTTGAGCAACAGAGGGTACACCGTCGGGGGCTTGGGGAGGAGCAAATGATTTTGGCCTCCACTCTCTGCGAGCCTTTGTCGTGCGGGTGCGCTTCTGGACCGGGCCAGCGCTTCCTTCGGAGAGCATCTCTTCAAACGCCTGTTGGTCGAAGCAGACGACCATCTTTTGTTGCGTGGAGCCAAGGTTGGCTGCATCCGATTGCGTCACCAAATCCTCAGCCGTGGAGAAGTTTGTCCCCAGCAGAGTCGCCATCGTGTTTGCCATTGATTGTAAAAGTACAGAACAATTATCGGAGGACTGAACTTAGACTCACAATACAAACTCGCTTGTACAAAGAAAGCCTAGGGACGAAAACCTAGGTACAGCAATCTAAGTACAATTGTTTATTTTAGATTTTGGGGGGGTGACGATAGAGGCTCGGGAAGGCGACGGCAGCCCTGCCTTACTCCTTGGACGATCGGTATGCAGCCTTGGCTCCTGGTGTGAAGATGGTTGGCGTTGACGAAGAAATGCTCTTTTTGCTCCTCTGTTGCTCTCCTGGCTTCTCTCTCTCTCTGTGTATTTTCTCTCTGGCTCTGTATTTTTTTATTCTTTTGTTGCCGGTCCTTGGGCAAAGAAATGATGCTGGCTATTTATAAGAGTGGGGTATGATCATTAGGGTTTGCTAATGATCATTGTTTTGGAATGTCGGCGCTCCTTCAATCTATCTGAACCCTTGGTCCTGATTACAATGAATCTCGGCCATTAATGAGGATAGCACCGAATCTTGTGAGCAATTAATGTTGATTGCTTTAAATCTTCATGATTGATTATACCAATGCCCGCTTGCTCGCCACGTGTCCCATTGGCTTGATGATAAATGATATGCCTTGATCTCAGTAATTATGATGATGATGTCAAATATATTTGTTGAGGTTCGGTTAAATCGTTGATTGATCCGATGCCACGTGTTTTAATTGTGGGTCCTGCCAGAGCCGCATGGGATAGGCAAGACTTGAACCGCAGGGAGATAATCTTCATGAGCCGCATGGGACAGTGCTTCGTTGAACCGCAGGGAACGAACTCTCAATGAGCCGCATATGCATAGTCTTTGCGAGCCGCATGAGCTAGCGTTGTATTGAGCCGCAGGGGCTGAGCTCTCAGTGGGCCGTATATGGCTGATTTCTGCTAGTCATATAGGGTGACTTCTCCGTGAGCCGCATGAAGCTGTTCTCTATTTAAGCCGCATGATATTTGCCACGTGGCAACCTAGGATTTCTGACGGATCGGGTCAGAGATCTTCTTCTTTTCCCGAAGAGTCTGTCATTATGGCAGAGTCATTATGACACTTTATGCCAGAGCCGCCACAGTCGTCAAATCGTGTCAGAGCATTAAATGAGGCCACTATTCAAAGGGCCAGCTGTAGGAAAGGATCACAGGGGGACACGTGGCATCGATCGAGCCGCGTACTCCTGCTGAACCGCATACACTCTCGAGCCGCATGAGACAGAGAGTCTTTCTTTGAACTGTATAAGACAGCTCCCATATGAGCCGCATGGGCTTCGTATCCGGAGCCGCATGGACCATTATTCTGATATTTTCCATGCTTCTACAGACCTATGAACATATACTAGTGTAGTCATCTTCCTAACGGTTGGTAAGCATGAAATAAAAGGTAAGGGTTTATGGTAGGAGAGATCAAGCAGGATGCAAGGAAGTCAAACGAGAGTTCAGAGATTTGAATCAAGGAAGGTGATCAAGTAAGTGGATGAGATTTCAAGACTCTAATCCTAGATGCAGGCTCACATCGGTACAATAATGTAACCAAAGTGATAAACTTGACTTGCATGGGCCACCACAAAAACATGTAACGTCCCAGTCCCAAAATACGTAGGACCAAGTACGTAAATATGCCAGCTGTATACATACGAAGTATAGGGGCCGTGTATGTATACATAAGCTGTAAAATGCAGTAAACTACAATTAACTAATCTCATCCACAAAATAAGGGAATAAAAGATATCATATAATGAATTGTTCTGATACAATATGTTGGGTGGAGACACATCCACTACCAACCAAAAAAAGAAGAAGTACAAGACATGAAATAAATTGGCAAAAGTAGTAAGAAAGATCCAAGGCACGCCATCTTCGAAAGAATGAAGAAGACCACGATCCCGGCTAGGATACCTGTGGAAGACATGAACACACACCTGGAGAATAACCAGGTCCTCAGAGGGACGTAACAAGATACAGAAAGAACATGCTAATATGATTGTCAAAATAATAATAATAATATGTAAAGACTCTCCTAGACACAAGCATGCAAGAGGATTCTAATCGCCTATTGGGCAATTTAGAGGACAACTTTCATGCGCATGGATGGGATTTAGGCTATGTATACGTAATTGGCATCCAGTCATCTGTATCCATCCGTAATGTCCAAAACGTCAGAGGGCATCTGCAAATATAAATTGCCATAGTTCCATCCGAAGACTGTGGTTTACCTGTTTGAATTCCCATACGTACTAGCGACTGTCCTCCCCCAATATTTTCCACACTGACCAAGTCATGTCCATGACTCGTCCAGTTTTGTAACTGCGTGAGTCTCTAAACCCTAGTCATAGAAGTTACGAATATCTACCGTCGCACGACTTTAGAGATAGCTAGTCAATATGTAAGTCGTGCCCCTAATAAAATGCCTTAAACCGTGTAGTGTAAGTGTCATGGCTAGCGGAGATATAAAAATATCCCATAATAGGAGGGTAGTCCACTACAACTAAGTTGACATACAACAAATAAAAATAACAAATACGAAACAAGTAAATAAATACTAAAAAATAAATAATACGACAGTAAATTAGCAAGGTATACTTGCCTGGTGTGTCGCCTGGTATGGTGCTATGTGGCATGGAGTATGACTGCGATGTTACAACTATGCATGACAGCCTCGGATGATGGCATGGACGGTTCCGTCGGGTCCAGAACTGTCAGGTTAGTTAGGGTCGATAGGAGGAGATATCGTTTGGGCAAGAGATCATGGATAATAGGTTTAGTTACGAACATGATGAGAATCAAATAATTGGATAAATAATATATATGTGTACTTTTAGAAAATATTTACCATACTTAAATTATTTACTAGGCAAAATATGTTTTTGGATAGGTACCTTTAAAAATAGAAATCACCTTAGGATAAGTTTTGTCAAAATAATTGTTTTTCTTAAGTTTGAAATATATATTAATTGAAATACTTTTAGATAATACATACTTTGTAAGTAAGAAATATGTGTATATTAAATAAAAAACTATATTAGTAATATAGCTATGGCTTCTAGAGCCTAGTAATTATATTTCCCAAGTCCATTGCCATGATTTTGTTACAAAGAAATTTTGGAAAGTACATAACAATATTTATTTATATATATATATTTAAAAAGTAACAATACTTTATAATACAAAATACATAGTTTCATACTAGGTTAAAATATCCATACTATACTAGGTTCAAATATCAATACTATATATAAAATGAATGTAAACACACAAAGTCCAAAAAAAAAGAAAACAAACAAAATGTATATAAAAAATTTATGAAGTAACATAAGGTTACAGCAGCTTCTTTCTCCTCCATTCTCACGGGGAAGTAAGAAGGAACACTTTATTTTTGGGGGAAGTGAGAAGGATGAGAGAGAAAAACATTTCACAGAGAGAGTCGCGGGAGAGGGGCAAGGGGAAACCGGAGGAGACGGGGCTGGAATAGAAGACGGAGTCGGGGACTAGCTCGGCTGGCAGGAGGAGCGCGAGAATCGGTGCGGGGGGCGTCGCCGGTGACGGCATGGAGGTGATGCGGCACTATGGCGCCGGCGGCTCGGTCAGAAGGTGCGACCTTCACCCGCCGGAGCAGTCGCGGGAGGCGGCTCAAGATCGATAGGGTTGCTGGATCTGGGGACCGCGGTGGTCGGAATACGCCGGCTGGGTGCTTAGGTCGGTATGACAAGAGGGAACCTTAGCTTCGTCTGCGGGCTAGGGCACGGCTTGCCACAGATGGGGTGGCGCAAAGGAATTCGCTCGACGCGATGGTCGTCGGGGAGCGAGGAGGCGCTGTGGATCCATACGCGGTGACGAGCCGAGCATGAGGCCAGGTGAGGGCTTTTGTTTTGGTTTTTGGTTGTGGTGTCTACTGTGGTAGTGGGGTTGTTGGGGCTTGGGTGGTTGGTCAAAAATTGGTCGACGGGTGTGGTGGTGGTCATGACGGAGATCATGGTGGTGGCGCGGCCGGATGTTGGCCGGGAGCGGAGTGAAGGTTATGGCGACAGTAATTTTGGGGGGGTTTTATGGGTGGCGGCGGCGACGACTTGATGTCTGTGGAGATGGGGGTGATGAAGATGATGGTGGCTGTGGTGGCGTTGTCGGCCTAGGCGGCTGCCGAGTTGGGGGTCGGGCTTTTGATGGCGGTGGAGATGTTGGGGCCAGGAGGTGGTTTCTCATGGTTTTGGCTAGATGGTTGAATCCAGCGAGGGTTGGCCGGAGTCGGCACCTGGAGGGGGATTTGGGTGATGTCGTGGTTGCTGCCAAAGTTGTTGGTGGTAGTCGGGGCTCAGTTGTACAGAGGAGGATGAGAGCTTGTGGTTGTTACGATAATGAGGGTGGCTGTTAGCGACAGAGGGCAGGCCGGGGTCGTCGGCAAGACGTGGAGGACGGGGCATGGCGGGGAATCCGTGGAGATGGCGATGGCTGTTTGATGGCGGTGGTCGACCGGGAAAGGTTGCGCTCGGCTAAGATTTGGGGTTTGATGATGTCGGGGTGTGTCCGACACGAGGAAGAAGATAATATAGATGTAAAAAAAAATTATAGTGGATGTGACATGGACATGGACACGATGCACTCACTTTTGTGGTAAAAATTTGTGGAAGAATAGTTGTGGAGAATAATGGAAAAAGAGGGCAAGTACCTCTCCTTTTATAGGAGGTGGGAATCCCATTAGGATAAGGACTAGGGGTTTTAAATCTCCCATAGATAAATCACATATTAATTTAAATCAAATTTAAATCAATACAATCAACAACAATTCAAATCCAATTCCAATTTAAATCTAGATAATCTAAACTCAATTTAAATATAAATTCTATCTTTAAATTTAAACTATTTAAATCAAATCCATAAAATCTAATCAAGGATTTAATTTGCCAAAATATTTTCAAAATATATTTTCCAAAAATACTAAAAATAATAATTTCGAAAATAATAAATATTTTTAAATATTTTTTGAATAATAAAATATTAATATTAATAAATTTTGAAAATTGAATTATATATATGAATTCAAATTCATGTACCTCATATGCAAGGAATAAAAATAGTTTTCTAAATTACCACTATTAAATAAGATAGCCTTTTATAAATAAATAAAAGTAATAAGTTTTGGCCATCTCGATACGATACTTTTCACAACTTTAAGTAAAATACAAATACAAATAAGTATTATTTATATTATTTTGAAACTATAAAAATAGAAAAAAATATTTTTCTAAAATTATGTACGCTCGTACATATTCACACTCGTCAGGCAATTAAAATTAAAAAAACAAAATTTCGCGCGTGACGTACAATACGACTACGCGACGTACAATACAAAAATTTAAATTAGTACCAAATTTATATAAAAATATAGTAGAAATTAGGGGTATTACAGGGCGCGGTGGAGGCGGCGGTGTTCGATGAGTCTAGGGTTTTCGTTTCCCTGTTTTTATATAAAACGCGGCTGTCAAAACCGAGCCAAGAAGGGATTCTCAGGATCAGGGTTTAGGCTTTGCTAATTGGGTTCACTGCTGTAACAGAACTTTGGGGGAGATTTCGTTGGGCATGGGCTGGCTTTTCAGTTGTGGGCCCGGCTGACTTGGTTGGGCCGGGATTCTACTACTTCATTGTTTTTCCTATTAGCAAAAAAATATATATATATATATATATATATATATATATATATATATATATATATATATATATATATATATATATATATATATATTTATATATATATATATATAATATAAATATATATATATGTATATATATATATATATATATATATATATATATATATATATATAAAATAAAAATAAATATATATATATATATATATATATATATATATATTTATTTTTATTTTATATATATATATATAAATATAAATATAAATATATATATATATATATATATATATATATATATATATATATATATATATATATATATATATATATATATATATAAATATATATGTATGCATATATATATATAAATACCTATATATATACATATACACACACACACACATATATATATATATATATATATATATATATATATATATATATATATATATATATATATATATATATATATATATATATATATATATATATATATATATATTCACACACATATACCTATATTTTTATCTATACATGCACATATATATTTATATATTCACACACGTATACATGTATATTTATCTGTACATACACATATATTTATGTATTTATTTATATAACTCTTTATATATTTATAATTATCTTCTATGCATACCTACCACTACAACAACAAATATTCACAGCAACCAAATAATATCCTAATAATATATATTCATGATATAGTGTCTTATTTATAGAAATATATATATACATATATGTATATATACATAAATGATTTAATAAATATCAATCTTTATCATTTAATAACAACAAAGTAATATTAATGATAATAAAAATCCTAATAACAATTAAAATAGCCCAAAAGTCGTTTCTGATGGATATAACATGCACACTACTTATCTGGCTCCAGAAGATCATACGAATTTGTAAAACACTATTTAACAATAATAATACCTATAATCTACCTGTAACAAATATTTAGAAAATAATTTCCAATTCCTAAAATATATACAAAAATATTTACATTTACCAAACATGTCTACAAGGCCGTATTTGCTCCCACTACATGCCTACATGGGCTTAGATTTGACTTGGGCCAAATCTGGACAGGTTCGGTACAACCGGATTCCCTAAAACTCAATAATATAATTAAATAATAAATAAAATATTCGGTACGGGTTAATTCGTAACTTTGCCTGGTTTTCCTAGTTAGGACGTCACTATGGCTTGGCCTTCACTACCACGGCTAATATACTAGTCAAAGTACGCCATTCCACTATCCGTGCCACGATTTCTAATCACCTGATACTTCAAAACTCAACCACGGCTAAAGTCATCTACCAAAATAATTAACTAAGTAATCATTTATAAAATCCTAAAAATCACCATTTAAATCAAATAAATAATAGAAAAAAATTCAAATTTTTTTGGGAAGGGAGCTACACTTCCACCTAATGAAGATCATCCGCTGGTCTCCAGACTTTAACACCAAGGTTGATTCAGCAACGGTTGCAGCCTGGGTGACCCTTCCCAACCTTTCCCTCTTCTGTTTTGTTCTTGCGGCCCTTAAACGGATCGCTGGCTTCGGCAGCAGAAACTAGCAACCTCACTAAAGCCCACTATGCAAAATCTGTGTGGAACTTGATCTCTCAACCGAGTCTCCCAACCACATTCTTATCGAGCTAGGTGACCAGACGCACACCCAGCCTATAGTCTACGACAATCACATTATTTCTGCAAACACTGCCATCTGTGGGGACACCTAGCAGAACACTGCTTCCATCTTCACCCCAACCTAAAGAGGAATACGGCTCAGAAAGACACAGTGGCAAAAGCCAACAAGAATCAACAACCGGTCAGGGAAGAACAACCGCAGCCCCTGCTACTGCGTCAGAACACCCATGTCAGATTTAGTGATGGTGAAGGCTCGCCTGCCAAGGTAGCCAAACCTAGAAAAGCCCAGACTCAAAGCACCTCCTACTCCCTTCCTCCCCCCCTCTCCAACCAGTTCATGGCTCTGGACCCGGACGCCAACGAGCTTGTCCTCGCAGTTTTTGAAGACGCTCTAGAGCCCCTTCGACCGAGCTTAGAGATGGCTCTATCAATAGATATCCCCTTGGTCGATGCTGCGGCCCCTCCTCAAGATACAGGAGCAGCCCCAACCGAAATCTCTTCCGGTCATAATCCGACCGAGGAGGTCACCATAGCTGAAGCACTAGCGATCCTAGGACCGGAATAGGTCATCAAAGGACAACAGGTCATGGCTGTCGGATTTCCCCTCCTATCAGCCAGAGAACTATTTGGAGGTGCCGTAGAACTAGAAGACATCCTCATCATACCCTCCGAAGAGGCCAGCCTGGACTCAGCAGGAAAAGGGCTTGAACCTACAATGGACATCCCCCAATCACAGATGCAGAGTCAACCTTAGCTAACTACACAGTGGCGAGGGCTTCCATCAATAACAAAAATAAAGATAAAACAGAAGCTTCTGAGCCGTCGATCATGCGTACCAGATCCGCTACCAAGCGGACAAAAAATACCTCCACCAATAGCATTAATGCTTAACATCCTATCCTGAAATATCTGTGGCCTAGCCAATAAACCAACCAAGAGACGTCTATCCAGTCTCAAAAAACTTCACAAGATTAACATCTTGATTGTCCTTGAACCCAAGATTCCCCCCAAGAAAATAAAGTCCATTCAGATGCAGCTCGGATTCACTTCCGCAGTGGCCGGCAACCACGACATTTGGATCCTCTGCTCGAAGGATGTCAAGATCGGCATGATCCAAGATTCGAGGCAAGCTCTCTCATTGTAGATTGAGTACCCCTTTCTGTCCAAGCGCGCCACTCTATCAGTGGTCCACGGCAGCTGTGACATTGCAGAACACAAACAACTCTGGAACGATCACCTCGATTTCCACCTCAACCACATCAACCACCCTTGGCTTTGCATTATCGACTTTAACGCCATCACCTGCAGAGAGAAGAATTCTGGCGGACGTCCGCCTCCCCACACGGCCATGCAAGATTTCAACAACTTCATTTTTAACGCCAACCTGGCTCCGCTCTAATTTATTGGCAACGAATTTCCCTGGTGCAACATACAGGAAGGTGATCGTCGGCAATACTCCCGCCTTGATAGGCCTCTCACGAACAACCTTTGGCAAGGCATGGAGAGCACTTCCAGACTTTCTCATCTGAACGCTACCGAATTCGACCACGCACCCCTACCGGTTGAGATTAGGAGCACTTCCAGTCAAATTAAAAAGAACTTTCGGTTCCTCGACTTCTGGAGCGAACACCCACAATTTAAACACGTGGTGGAGGAAGCTTGAAACCTCGCGGACTCTCCCGACCCGCTCATCAGGGTGGCCAACAAGCTTAAGGCTACCAGGAAAGCTCTGGCGGCTTGGAGTAAACAGGCGTACGGGGACATTTTTCAGGTAATCCGTGTCGCAAAAGATGATGTTACCCATGCCGAGGCCTTATTCATCACTGACAGGTCGCCACAAGTCAGGACCGCCCCTAACCTCATTAAAGCTATTCTGAAATTCCGGCTGAAAGTCAAAATTGACTTCTGGAAACAAAAAACGAGGCTCAAATAGGACAGTAAGGGGGACAAAAACTCGGCCTACTTCCATGCATGCGTCAACGGCCACAAACAGAAACTCACCCTTTATCAGATAAAAGGTGATTCTGGAAACATCATCAGCAACCAACGGGGAATCCAAGAGGCGGCCGCCAAATTTTACTCTCAGCTGTTCGCCAAAGAGCGGGTTCACAGAGACAACAACTTTCTGGCTGAAATCCCTTACCTCATCAACGACACTGATAACATCCAGCTGGATCTTCCTTCGTCCGAGCAAGAAGTAAAAGATGCGGTCTGGGCCCTGGATGCTCACAGTACGCCCGGCCCAGACGGATTCTCGGGGGTCTTCTTCAGAGAGTGTTGGGATATAATCAAGAAGGACATCCACGAAGCGGCTACGACCTTCTTCCAGGGAGCAACTTACCCAAGAGCTATATCATCCGCCAACCTGATCCTTATCCCGAAAAAGGATAACCTTGAAACTTTCCGTGACTTCCGGCCCATTATCTATGCACCTTCACCAACAAGATCATCTCCAAGATCATCGCATCCCGCATGTCAGACTTGCTTTCCAAGATCATCTCTGAGGAACAAAACAGATTCGTCAGAGGCAGAAGAAACATCTAGAATAACATCATGCTTGCTCAAGAGTTAATCACCTGCATGAAACTTCCTGCTAGAGGTGGCAACATCGCGATCAAACTGGACATGGAAAAAGCTTATGATAGGCTGGATTGGTAATTCATGATTTGGGTCCTCAGGGGGTTTGGCTTTGGGAATCCTGGACCAATATCGTCTGGAGATCAATCAGCAACTCGTGGTTCTCAACGGTTATCAATGGTCAAGCCGAAGGATTCTTCAAATCAAATCGCGGCGTCAGGCAAGGAGACCCTTTATCATCCACCATATTCATCATAACAGCGGATGCCTTGAGCAGAAATCTGAACAAGATGACCAGCACCCCGAACTTCCAGTACTTTTACACCGGCAGCGGCCGCCCGATCATCACTCACCTAGCCTATGCTGATGACATCCTCATTTTCACCTCCGGGGATGTCGTGTCAGTGGATGTGGTCCACAACACCCTGCAAAGATATGCCTCTTGCTCCGCCCAGAAGATCAACCCAGAAAAGAGTGTCATCTACGCCCACCATAATATCAAAAGAGAGAACGCGGCTAGCATCTCCAACATCACCTCGTTCTCCATTAGTCACCTCCCGTTTCTATATCTCGGATGCCCCCTAGTGTTCGGTAAATCTAATGCCGACATCTTCGAAGACCTCATTAACAAAATCAGAAAGAAACTGGGGGGTTGGCACAATGCCACCCTATCTCCGGGTGGCAAGATGATCCTCATCAAACACGTTCTCACATCCATCCCCATATATACCCTTGCTGCATGCTCCCCTCCCAAAAAGGTGCTCACCTCGATCGAAAGCATCATCAACAACTTCTTTTGGGGGTATAGTGGAGGCCACTCAAGCATAATTGGGCGAGCTGGGACACCATAGCTAAACCCACTGAGGGTGGGGGCTTGGGCTTCACTAAGCTATCTCACGTCGCTGATGCCTTCTTGATGAAGTTGTGGTGGAAGCTCCGTACCAGTAGGAATTTATGGACGAGATTCATGAAGGCCAGATACTTCAAGCACGTTCACCCGTCACAGGCGACCGCCAACTACAGATCCTTCGCAGCATGGCGGCGCATCATCACCGGGCGCACTATTGCCGAACCGGTTATTCGTCTTCATCTGGGAGACGGAGAGTCCTCTACCTTCCTAGAATGCTGGGTAGGAGATACCTTGCTCCCTCGCCTTCTGGAGGCTCCGGGGAACATCAGGATCAGGGACCTATTGGATGCATCCGGAAACGACTGGGATTGGGACAAGATCCGTGAATGGACCGGAGATGAAGCGGAAGAGTGCATCCGTCGACAATGTCTGAAGATCAGCTCAGACACGGACGAGCTACGATGGTCGGCTAGTCCGGCGGGCGACTTCTCTGTATGTTCGGCTAGACAAGTGGCTCGCAATCACGGGACGCCTTCTCCGATCACCGCTGCCTTCTCGCAAACTTGCGTCCCTAAGAAGTGGTCTATCCTTATTTGGAGAGCCATTAGAAAGAAGTTACCGACCGACGACATTATGTACTCTATTGGATTCAACTTAGCCTCTATCTGCAATTATTGCTCAGAGTGTCAGATGGAAACCATTGACCACATCTTCAGCCAGGGGGATCTTCCCGTACAGGTCTGGATAGCGCTGTTCCAGCGTTGTAGACAGGCTCAGGAGGGCGGGAGCCTCTTCGATCTATTAGCTGGGTAGGTATACGCTTCCCACAATCACCAGATCGTAGCGGCTGCTGCGACGTAGGTTTTATGGAAGAATCGTAACAAGGCGAGATATGAAGGCCACCAGTACAACGCTGAAATGCTCATTCGGGAGATGATCTGGCAGTGCCGTAAGATCAGGGACGTCAGTTCGCATAGCCAGACTAGTTTTTAGGTGTCTTTCCTCAACTAAGCTCCCAGTTTGGATTTTGTGTTTTGTTGGTATACTTGTATAGGCGTCGACATTTTATGCCTAAGGGTATACTGTACAGGCTTCGGCATTTTGAGCCTTTTCGAAATAAAATAAGGTGGTTTTATTAAAAAAATAATATATATATATATATATATATATATATATATATATATATATATATATATATATATAAGAAAGCTCGTGATGCCCTGGTCTCGATCGTTCTGCTTGGTCGCCGTCGGGGCGCTGCGCCCCGGCTAGAGTTCGTCGATGTTCAGTTTCCCTCCTCCTCCTTCCCTCCCCCATGGCCTCCCCTCCAGCCGATCTCCTCGCCCTATTGGGCTTCCCCCGGCGCATCCTTTCTCCTGCTCCCTAGCTCTTCCCGTTCTGCCCCCGGTCTTAGCGCCCCCCCCTTCCTGCTCTTCCCACCGTCCGGTCCCTTCACCCCTCCCTCTCCCCCCAGTGCCTCAACCCTCCTCCTTCCCCCTCTCTCTATTGCTACCTCCTTCGCCGTCCCTTCCAGTTCTTTCTTGGCCGCCTCTCTCTCTCTCTCCGTCGGCCTCAACCGCCGGACCGACGTCGCTCTCCCGGAGGAGCCCCCCAGCCTCCTCCTCCCCTCGGGCCCCCCGCCTTCTTCCTGCCCAACTTCGTTTATTTTTTGAAATCTGATCTGGGAAACCACGTGATTCCCTCGGGGTCCCTCCTGACGAGAGTCATGGGCTCTGGATTCTTGCTCAGGCTACTGCTGTGGCGGGCCCTCGGGCCACGTGCTCTC